>PVKS010017288.1:0-42348 GCA_004027875.1 Aplodontia rufa | reverse complement strand
TTTGGTTAGAAATTTATCCTCTTTGGGACCTGGTGCAGTGGTTCCGGCATCTGCCTGGCATGTGCAAGGACTGAGTTCGAACCCCAGCACCACGTACACAACGTAGTGTCAGAACAATGAAAGCCACATGAAAAACTAAATAAAATTGATCCTCTCTCTCTGTCTGTCCCTCTCTCTCTTTAAAAAAAAAGTTTTTTTAAAAAAGGAAGTTTATCCAGTTTTTAGTAAAAGCTCTGGTCACTACCCCATTGATAAGAGGAAGATGCCCCAGCAGGAGGTGAGAAGCAGGGTCTCACTGAAGTTCCTAATTCCAGACCCTTCCTCACAAGCACTGGCTCCCAGCCCTGAGCACTGCTGAGGTCTTTCCTGAGCTCAGGTTACTCCCCCACTGCTGATTCAGGGAAAGCAAGAAGATCACCTGCAAACTTGCTTAATCCACTCAGAAAGCCAGCAGGTCTTATGAGCCACAACCCCTGCATCCTAAAGCAACTGTAAAAGGGGCCGTCCACAAAGGCTGGCTGGAGTTTCTGGGCTCACAGCCTCAGTGTGCTTCTCACATCTCCCATGAGGCATGGTCCCTGACTCCCTTCCTGGCAGCAGCCTAGAGATCACAGGGAGGACCTGAAGGAAACCAGGACAAAAGGCAGAATTTGGGCAGACTTCTGAAGCTGGCCAGTTGACTGGGACCTAAGATGAGAGTAGAGCGCTCTTTTGAAATGTGTGGCTCTGCCTAGCTAATCAGCCCTTGTTTCAATGACCACTCAGGATGCATACATATACTGTCTTTCTATAAATCCTGATATGCAGGAAGGAAAAGGGGAAGTAGATCAGGAACTAAGGTTTGTTGAGTCCAGTGCCTTCCCAGAGAGGTGTCGCATGAACACACGCACACACGCACACACACCCCAAAACCAATACAGGCCACGCAAGCACAGATCATATTTATCGAGTGAGCCTGCAGTCTGTATTTTCCAAGTGCTTGCCATGTTAACTCACAATCACCTTAGGGCGAAGGTTGATTTCTAAGATGTTCCATCAAGTCATATTCTAGTGTGTGAAGTGGAGGAACAGAGATGGTAAGCACACTGTCTGATAGTGCAGAGCCCTCAGCGACAGGGACTGGATTCAAAGACATGCCACCAAATAGAGGCTATGCCTTAACTGTGACTCTGCTGAGGTTTCATATATGGACTGTGTGTCCCTTGGAAATACACTTTCAGAGTAATGAATAACAAATCTGACTTCAGAGGGGTTTGTCTACAAGATGGGATATTTTCAGCCCTGGCTTTCATGACAGGATGCAAGCTGACCTCCCCATGTTTACACAGGACAGAGTGGGCATCCTGTTCTTTCAATTCTGACTGATTCTTTTCCTCTTCCATGTACTTAACATTGTCTGCCTGTAGTTGGCATCCATTCCTACTTCCATATTCTTTCTTCCATACTTTATTTATGCAAAATACTCAAAAATATAACAACAGGATTCCACATCTGTGAGTTCTTCATTTGCTTTTTCAAACAACTGCAGATCAAAAATATTTTTATATGATCTAAAATAGGCATACTATAGCAATACATCCACATCAATGTTTATCGCAGTACAATTCACAATAGCTAGATTATGGAATCAACCCAGATGCCCATCATTGGATGAATGAATTCAGATATTGATTTATATATATACATACATACACACACACACACACACACACACACACAATGGAATTCTACTCAAGTATTAGAAAGAATGAAATTATGGCATTTGCTGGTAAATAGATGGAAAAGGAGAATATCATGCTAAGTGAAATTAGCCAAACTCAAGGGTCAAATGTTTTCTCTCATATGTGAAAGCTAGAGTAAAATAAAGGAAGTGAGGGGGGGAGGATAAGATTACCCAGAGAACCACTCAAATACAAATCAACAGATGAGCTAAAGAAAGTCTAGCGGGGTAGAGGAAAGAGAAGGGGAGAGGAGAGGAAGAATGGGAGAGAAATGGGGAGATCAAAAAAGGTATAATAACAATAATAATAAACATAAAATAATACCCATACAATCAATAAAAACTGGAAAAGTTAAAAAAGTTCAAGGAGAGATCAGATGAAAAAAGAAAATACTTCTATAAAAGTACAACTGTACTGAATACACAGAGATGGCTCTTGATATTCCCAAAACAATACCACATAAAAACTATTCCCTTGACGTTGACATTGCACTGTATATTCTAAGTAATCTACAGATGATTTAAAGTGTCAGAGAAGGTGTGTAACTTAACACACAAGGGTGTTGCATTCAAATTCTACAGCATTTTATACACAGGGCATGAACAGCCACAGGCTTAGTGTCTGCGGGGGTCTTGGAGCCAAACTGCCCCGTGGATACAGGAATGACTACGGTGGCCAGTACTTTCTAGCATCACAAATTCCAGTTCTGAACTTCTGCAAGTGAGGACTCATATGAGGCTAGGGTTAGAAAGAGAACGGGCACCATGTTTCTTTGAAGCAGAGTGAGGAGACAGTGGCTCTGGCAGACCCGGGAACAAGCAGGGGCTGGACCTTCAGTGGCCCCTACGGAGTGAGGTGGCCATGGAGACAGCAGCACGTTTGAGCTATCTGAGTCACAGCTGCAGGGTCTGCTAGTCTAGCTCCTGCATTCACTCCAGTGGTTTTGTTAGCACCTAAGTCCATTCAGCCCATCTGCCTCGGTACCTGGAGTGGCTTCTGCTTCATACACTCCAAAATGGTACATGTTATGTGAAAAGTCAGTATTTAAAATAAGAATATAAATCTTGTTCGAAATCTTGTGATCAAAAAGCCAACCAAAAGAGCAAGGCACAGTGGCACATGCCTGTAATCCCAGCAGCTCAGGAGGCTGAGACAAGAGGATCACAAGTCCAAAGCCAGCCTCAGCAACTTAGCGAGGCTCTGAGCAACTTAGTGAGACTCTATCTTGAAAAAAAAAAAATGTAAAGGGCTGGGTATGTGGCTCAGTGCTTAAGCATACCTGGGTTCCATCCCTGGTACAAGAGAAAAAAAAAGGAAGGAAGGAAGGAAGGAAAGACATTCTAACTTTAGTTGAGCATGAATACATTTGCTTCTAATGCGAGGTGTTCAGCCCACACATGGGTGATGGCCTGTCACAGGCGTCTACCCACCTGCCATCTTCTGTACCATTAAATTCGAAGGCTTCCCCATCTTTCCTCCAGGACAGTTTCAAACTGGGCTTCAAATGGGAGTCACAGACGCTCTCACAGTGCAACTCGAGCACGTGTGATCTGGGGACACGGGGGTTCTTGGGAGACACTTTGAGCTTTGTAGCATCTGTTTTCACCAAACAAAAGCATGAGTTAGATCAAGAGAGCTCAGCTTACTCTGGGATCAATCACCTTCATGTCAATCAACCGAAACTGCCAACGTCATGGTCAATTCTCACGCAATGCTTGCGAGACGCAACCTCTTAACATGCCACTGCTCTTTGCTTTCTATCTAGACCAGGGCAGCTGACAAAAGGTGGGTACCAGTGCCAATTCATAGGTGAGTCATTTTTCTTACTATTTCATGGGCAAAGGGGTAAGAAAAGTGTAAACAAACAAATGCCTTCAAAAGTCAAAGATAGCATAATTTCTTTTTCTAGTGCCTCTGAATAGGTCATCAAAGCACTATCAGGTAAAACCAAGGATATTTGATATTCTCTTGGCAGGTTTATTGTTGTCAGAAACCTGAGGTTAATATATGACTACCAACAAAGAATTGGGAATTGGAAAGTCAGTCCTGGGAAGGTTGGGCCTGCGGCTGTTTTGTTATGCAGCTGTTTTGTTACATGGCTGTTTGGATCACAAGAGCCTAGAAGGGGTATGTGACAGTTAGGTATTCAATGCATACTTTATTGTTTTATTAAATGAATTGCAATAAATGATAGCTTAAAGCAAAACTAAATTGGTAGTATCAACAATGTGAAGCCCAAAGACTGGTACTATGGCTATCTTGAAAAACATTTGCTTTATTAGGAATTGCTTTAAAATATACAGTTCTACTCTTTAGTGACAAATTAAAAGGGAAACACTTTAATCTGATTCTTTGTACTCATGGACCCTTTTGGAGGCAAAAAAATCTCATGAACTGACCTCCAGCTCCACAATTGCACCTAACATTCACTATCTACAAGTCTCTCAAGGAAATAACTAAAATAATTGAAGCAAAAATGTTAATAAAATTGATTATTCGGTGTCCCCAGGTGAAAAACTTGAAGAGTGATTACAGTGAGTTAATATCAAGCATTCGGCTGAATATCTCATCCTCATTCTAAATTCAAAGTAAAGGAAAAATCCATTCCACAAAAACAGACACCATTGAATAAGTGATTATTCTGTTTAAGAACTCTGCTAAGAAGTATACATTCACTGCAGCATTTTATAATTACAATAACTCTATGAATATTAATATTCCCACCTTGCAAAAACAACTTAAGGCTAAAATTGGGTCTGAGACCAAAGCTTCCTAACTGCTAAGAGACAAACCAGGCTTGGAACCCAACTCTAGCAGAGACCAAAGCTCAGCCTTTCAATCACTGGAATATTTAGGGTGTTACTGAACTCCATTTTCAACATTGTTTTCGGTGTACAAAAACTGGACCCTTAACCCTTCACTCATTTGATTTTACACAGTCCTTACACATAAAACAGACACAGCGCACACTGAAAGTTCATGAACTTGTCCGTATCTGGTCTCCAGCAGGTTGACTAGGCATTAGCAATGTTCGATTTCATCTGTGTTCTGGGACCCCTTCTCCTTGACCCTGAAACTGGCTGATTGCTTTCCCTTGACTTGCATTTACCTTCTGAAGTCTAGAAACAATCATGCTCATTGTACCTTAAACATTATACATGCTTGGGCTGGAGTAGTGGCTCAGCACTTATAGCACTTGTCTGACATGTGCAAGGATGCAGGTTCGAACCCCAGCACCACATACACAACCAAGTGTCAGAGCAATGAAAGCCACATGAAAAACTAAATAAATTCTCACTTCTTCTTTTTCGCTGTCCCTCTCTCTCTCTCTCTCTCTCTCTCTATATATATATATATATATATATATATATATATACACACATACATACATACATACATACATGCTTGAAGACGCAGGGAGACATCAGAGACATGCAGACAGTGGGGGATCTGAAAGTACAGTCCATGGGGTTGGCAAGTTGGATAGCTTAGGGCACAGAGAAAGACAAATACTATGAAGGCATAAAAGGAATAAGAAGAGAAGGGAGGGAAGAAGGAAGGGTGTATACGGCAGAGAGCGAGAAAGAAATGCAATGAGAATAGATGAGACAGTGCGTGTGTCCTCTCATCCAGGCAGCGCCAGGTGACAAACAGGCTCCAACACTGATGTGGTGCAGGAACAACCAATCCTATCACTGCAGGTCCTTCCGAATCTCTGATCTTTCTCTGAGCAACACTGAAACTAAATCACCAGGGAAGCCCAAGAACCTATTAACAGCTTCTCAGACCTTTGCCTTGAAGACAGAAAGAATAAAATATTGTTTATGATTCAAAAAAAGAAAAAAATTCCCCATTCTGCTATCTTCAATTTTTATGAAGCTGAAATTTTATGAGTTTGTGAAACTTTTAGCTCAAGAATTGAATATCAGTAGGGGCTGGAGCAGAGGCTCAGTGGTTACAGCGCTTGCCTGGCATCCACAAGGATGCAGGTTAGAACCCCAGCACCATGTATACAACGAAGTGTCAGACCAATGAAAGCCACATGAAAAACCAAATAAAATTGATTCTCTCTCTCTCTCTAAAAAAAAAAAATTGGTTATCAGTAACATTACCTTGAGTTGACTTTAAAAATATCATCACAGAAATACATAGAAACAGGGAACTTTTTTTTTTCACCGAGGATTGAACCCAAGGGCTCTTAACCACTGAGCTACATCCCCAGCCCTTTTTATTCTTCATTTTCAGACACGGTCTCACTAAGTTGCTGAAATTGGCTTTGAACATGGGATCCTCCTGCTTCAGTCCCTCAAACTTTTGGAATTATAGGTTTGCAACATTGCACCCAGAAAAAACAGGGAACTTTTAAAGATTGCTGGTTGTCCAACACCAAAGACACCTAGCTCCCTTTTAAATTTATATGAATTGATACAACGTCATGCCCTGTTGGACTTGCAGTAGTCTTTTAGACAAAATGCACGCCAGTGCTTTGGAGAAAAAGGTCTGGAGATGTCTAAATAGAAGGAGTGCAAATTTAAATTATATCATTTCACTTGGGGAAAAGAAGACAGAATGATCTCAGGTGAGGATTCATGCAAAGTAAAAACGAAATAAAAATACTTCTAATATCCAAATTGGCTGTGACTGCAGTTTTTCCTAAAGCATTTTCTACCCAACAAGAGTAGGACCCCGCATCTTCCTCGGTGGTTCTGCTGATCTGCAGAGTGCCGTTTTTGTGGATACGGTACCGGCTGCCCTGGAGCGGTTGCGCTTCATCTGCGGTCTCCCTGTGGAGGTACAAAGTGTAAGTCACCTTGGGGTGCAACAGAATTGTGTATTCATTTGGATTCTGGTCCTCGTTTCTTTGGCCTCATCCCTGATTCAGAAGCTTAGCAGACCTTTCATAATATTCCACCGGGGTTTACATTTTTGGATGCGTATCTTATCTGCCCATATAGACCGTAGCTAAAGAAAATCCAGTCCATGCCCTGAGCTGAGGCTGTCTTGCTCACAGCTATCAGCACCAGTTTGCATCTGTCCTCAGAGCTTAATAAATATTTTCTGGCTTACTGATGGCGAACTCTTTAGTTAATGATTGCTCCAGGGTACTAAATGGGAAAGCTAGTAATTGAAAGAGATAATGAACCTTCCAAGCCTCCTGCTGTCCTGGGAGAACATCGGTCATTCAGAAATATGATAAGTTGTTTTGTGGACATGGATTTCGTTTACCCTATCAACCCCAGAGTCGTTTTCTCCCATGTTCATCCATTTTCCAAGCACTGCCTGCCACGATTTGATTTTCCCTGTACATTTCACAACACGCAACTGCCCCTCTAAAAATTGGAAGAGAAACACTGTAGGTGTTGCTTGCAGGCGTTCAACAAGGTGGGGATTTGGCTGAGATGAGTGACGGATTGCCCTGGTTGTCAAATTTAAAGAAGGAGCCAAATATTTCAATAAGCAAAATAAATCATATTTTAATGGAATTTTTTAAATGAATAGTTACAAAAAAATCCATGGTGAACAGAATATCACAAATTTAAGAATAGTCAAACTTTGTACTGTATTTTATGACCCTACGCCAAGTCCAGAAGGGCAACGGAAACATAATTTAGCAGAAATTGAACCAGGATTTCCACTAAAGTAACCAATACGGTAGACTATGCAACAATGATTTTGGACTTACAACACCAATTGAAGTATTGAAAATAAAATGCAGGATGGTGAAGTTGTGTACATATATGTTTGGAATTCAAAGCAGATTTACATAATTATTTAGAGAATCCTGAAATGACAGCAGAGCAGAAGAAGATGATCCTAGATATGCCCATAATGGAAGATCGAATCTATCTTTAAAATTGTCTTAGGTATCACTTCATTCTTTGGTGTGCTTTATGAACAAAAATGGCCTTTGGCATTTCCCCACGTGAGAGTACCTTAGAAATCCAGCCAATGTTTTCAGGAGAGGCGGGTAATTACGTTGGTTTCCTTATTTCTCAGAGGCATTGGATTCATATACCAACAAGGACACAATGCAGTCCATCAAATGATGGATGGGGAAACAATGCACAGTCTACAAACATAAACATTCTCCGAGGAAAACGCAGACAGCTTACCAGGTCACTACTGCCTCTGGTGAAGCAAAGAACTCACAACGCAGGAAGACACTGTGCCCAACCACCGTCGCGTAATGTTCTTCATCTTCAGTTTGGATTAGTGGAAGAACATCTATGTGAAAATTACACAGGTACTATGTTAGACCTTCCCGGAAGAAGTATGTGCACATTACATTTTCCTACATCTTAATCTAATTCATAAGAATGGAAGAGGGGCTGGAGCAGTGGCTCAGCAGTTTAGGCACTTGTCTGGCACCCACAAGCACATGAGTTCAAACCCAGCACCACGTACACATTGAAGTCTTGGAGCAATGAAACCCACATGAAAAACTAAATAAAACTGATTCTCTCTCTCTATCTCTCTCTCTGTCTCTCTCTCTTAAAAAAAAAGAATGGAAGAGAGCTAAATATTATAGTACATACGTATTCATGAAATAGAAAAGTAGTCAAATTCAATAATTTTTTTTCAAGAAAGAGGGAACAGTGAGAGAGAGAGAGAAAGAGAGAAGCAATTTTTATTTAGTTTTTTATTCATGTGACTTTCATTCCTCGGACACTTCATTGTGTACATGGTGCTGGGGTTTGAACTAGCGTATTTGTGCATGCCAGGCAAGCACCATAAATGCCAAGCCACTGCTCCAGCCCCAAGTTCAATACTTGTATGAAAGGATAGTTTCAACATGAAGTCTAATGCCCACAGGTAAGGTGAAAGATGCTTTGATCTTTTCCTGCCATGTTTTACATGCAGATAATTCAGTTGGTACTTGTGACCCTGGCCATTTCTCTTCAGGACACAGCGGGTTGAGCCTGCCCTCAGGCACACGCACCCACAACATCGATGTTGGCATTGGCCAGGATGGTGCCATGGACGTTTGAGGCTTCACACTGATACACAGCAGTATGATTGGGTTGCAGGTTGGTGAAACTAATTTCCCTGGGGAAGACCACATCGCCAGCAAATGGATGATCTGAAAAAAATTAAAGAATGTCAGTATGATAAAGAGTAGGATATAAAATATTTATACACTATTTATTAAATGTGTCACACAGTATTTATATTTTAAGGCCAGTTTAGGGTGAATTATGGTTGATGAAAGCCAATTCTTTAGGGCTTTCTTAACATGTACTGTGGACTTCTCTTTTCAGAACTTTTTGCTTTTTCTTCATTCAAAGCAACAATCATCATCAATATCTATTGATCTGCAACTCATTATCCCTGTGTATCCCTATTTATTCATAATAAGATTCTAGATCATCTGGCGCTCAATTTCTGCTATGAACTCACCCTCACTGACTCTTCTGAATTTAGGTCCAGATTCTCCCCAGCACAAATCACCTCCCCAGCCCCTCCTGATCCTCCCAATCTACTAACACTGGTTGTTCGTTCTTCCTTGACACCTTTGTGTATGTTTTGCTACTCTGTTCTTCTGGAATTTTCTGGTCTACATCACTCATTCAATGTGTCTTGCTTTCCATCTGATTACTTTAGTTATGTAACTCATAAATTTTATTTTCCCAGTATAACTAAACCCTTCATGAGAGCAGGGTCAGGTCTTCAACATTTTGGCCTTCAAACCCACCTGACACCAGAAAAGTCTTGTGGAATGAACATATCTAACATTTCTGGTACGTTTATTAAGGACCAAAGAACTTTGTTGGATGTGCCTCGTAAACTATTTTACTGACTCTACTCAGAATTCCCTGGATCAGCATTTACGAGGCCATTTTGAAGCTAGTTTCAGAGAACCTGAATGATGTATCTTACAGCATTTCGTAACAATTCTGCCTCCAAATCCCAGGTCCTTGCTATGTCATGACCATGAAAAAAAAATAAACACATTAGATAGGAATGTTGAGTGAGGAGGGAAATGAGAAAAAATTTAAAGTATATCACAGGATTGCCAATCAATCCAATTTGTTCTTTCTAATTTCTATGATGCTAAATAATGAAATAGTAAGTCTTAGGTTATAGAAAACTTTGAATATTACATATTAAAAAAGAAAGCTTTTCTTAAATGACGTTTCCTCCCTGGGAGTCATAAATGATTATGTTTTCACTTGACTGTGGGCTCTGGGAGGGCAGTGTCATGTCTGGGTGACTATGAACCATGCCTCTGGCTCATAAATATCTACTACACACAGATCTTTAGGCAGAAATGACTGAAAAGTTTAGATTGGGCAGCATTTTTCCCTTTATTTATTTATGTTTTATTAGTTTGACATAGTCTTACCTATTGGAGGGAATTGTTCTTACATATTCATGCATACATGGATACTGACAGAGAGAGACAGGAAGTTAAGGCTGATCCTAGTCCAGGATCTACCCCACTTCATCCATTCCCTGAGCTCCTGTCTCCTCTGTAATGCCACCATACTATAGTTTAAAATGAACATATACATATAGAATAATTGTTGACATTTCTGAGTTTCTCTGCCTGCCTTTGTATAGCTAGGCTTCTGTTGGGAGTTGAGTATTCCCGGTAGCATTGATAACTCCACTTATCTGCCCCATCCCTTCCCTGCCTCCCTCCCTTCTTCCCCCGTCTTCATAGGTATGGTTCCTCATCTTATGCGGAATTCTAACTATGGTGAGTTTATTGTTTAAACTCAGCTGACTATCATCCTATCGTAGGTTTTATTCTAGCTTCTATGTATGAGAGAAAACATTTGGCCCTTAAGTCTCTGAGTTTGGGATATTTCACTCAGCATAATTTTTCCCATTTCCATCCATTTGGCTGCAAAAGTCACGTTATTATTCTAATAGTGGAGTAGAACTGCACTGCGTAGTTTGGGCAGCACTTCATTCATGAAAGACCCCTGTAAATAGAACATCCCTGTTTACGTATAGAAATGGAATTCCCTGAACGATGTCCCTGTTCCCATCCTCAGGATCTGTGAATACAGTACCTTACCTGGAATATAAGAACATCCTAATATGATTAAGGTTGAGGATTTTGAGTGAGAGAAGTTGTACTGCACTGCCCAGGTGACCTTCTGTAGCTACATAGCCTCTTAAAATCAGAAAATCGTTCCTGGCTATGGCCAGAGGGATTTGTGATCATAGAGAAATGGTCAGAGAGATGAAATACTGCAGGTGCTGAAGATGGAAGAAGAAAACCATAGTCCAAGGAATGTGGGCAGCTCAGAGAAGTTTAAAGAGGCAAATAAATAAATAAATAAATAAATAGAGGGGGATTCCCTCCCAGCCTTCAAGAGGGAGCATAGCACGGTTCTTGATTTTAGTCTACTAAGGCCCGTGGTAGAATTCTAACATACAGAATTTTAAACTAGCAACTGTGTATTATTTTAATAAAGCCAGTAAGTTCCAGGTAATTTATTACAGCAACACTAGAAAACTAAACAAGGGAGTGTTTCTGATCTGATCCTTCACCCCTACACCTCACATTGGGAGTTCTAAGCTTGGAGCTAATCCTGTTATCACTTTAGACCTTGCACCGTTGGCCCCATGAGAATCTTTGAGTCAACACCGTATTTCAAAAGGGAAAAATGAGACTGTGGCCTTGTGTTTGAGATGAAAAATAATTAAATATTGCTCAAGATGGCCTTCTAGGGATGGAGGTGGTAATTTCACTGAACCACGTGCTGGCCAGAGCCAACAGGAGTTAGGAGACAAGAAATCCACATTTTTATAGTATCAAGCAAAGAGCTCTAGTCCTATCCTAATTCAGGAAATCTTTATCAATTTTGTTTTTGGTCAAATTTATGAAAATAACAAAACACAGAGGGAAAAACTTCATTTATTACCTCCTTCCTGGGTTCCATCTCTTGTTCTAAATCAAATTGGTTTGTGTTCTCAATTAAGTAATATGACTTCTGTGAACCCTGATTGCTACATCTGCAAACTGGAGAAAAATGAAAATCTGTTTCTGTTTAAAATTGCTTTGGCTAATCTGGGCCTTTTATTTTTCCAAATAAATTTCAGGACTATTTTTTTCTTGTTCTATGAATAATGTCATTGGTTATTGATGGGGATATATGGAATCTGTATATTGCTTTTTGTAGAATGCCTGTTTTAACAACATTATTTCTACCTATCCATGAATATGAGTGGTTTTTCCATCTTCTGAGGTCTTCAATTTCTTTATTAAATATGTTATAATTTTCAATGTAGAAGTCTTTCACCTCCTTGGTCAGAAAAAAAAGCAATGCTGGAGGCATCTGAACACTTGACTTCAAACTATACTACAAAGCCACAGTAACAAAACTGCATGGTACTGGCATAAAAACAGATACATAGACCAATGGTACAGAACAGAAGACATGCAGACAACCCACACAGATACAGTCACCTGATCTGCGGCAAGGGTGCCAAAAACATACATTGGACAATAGATAGCCTTTTAACAAAAAGTGCTTCATCAACTGATTTTCTATATGTAAAAGAATGAAACTGGATCCTTATTTCTCACCCTGCACAAAAAATTAACTCAAAATAGATCAAAGATCTTGGGATTAGACTAGCACTATGCAATTCCTAGAAGAAAACAAAGGTTAACACTCCAGCTTTTAAGCAGAAGCAAGAATTTTCTCAGTAGGACTCCTAAAGCTCAGGAAATAATGCCAAGAGTTAATAAATGGGATATCATCAAATTAAAAACACTGTGCAAAGCAAAGGAAACAATTAGGAACATGAACAGAACCCACGTAATGGAAGAAATCCTTTGTTACCTACTCTTCTGACAGACAATTAATATCTGGCATATGTAAAGAGATCAAAAAACTTTACACCAAAAAAATCAAATAACGCAGTTACTAATCGGGCAAATGAACTAAAGAAAAAATATAAATTCTCAAAAGAAAAAATACAAATTTTCAACATCTTTTAAAATTAGGGAAATATAAGTCAAAACTTCACTGAGATTTCATCTCACACCACCTAGAATGGCAGTCATATGAGAAGAGATGGAGAAAAAATGTTGGTGGGACTATAAATTAGTAAAACCACTATGGGAATCAGTATAAAGACTCCTCAAAACGGGAGGCATGGAACTACTCTATGACCCAGCTACTCCACTCCCCAGTGCTTACCTTGAAGAATTAAAGTCATCTTACTACAGTGACACATGCATACCAATGCTATAGCAGCTCAATTCACAATAGCCAAACTACAGAACCAACCTAGGTGCCCATCAATGGAGGAATGGGTAAAGAAAATGTGGTATACACACACAATGGAGTTTTATTCAGCCGTAAGGAAAAATGAGATTATGGCATTTATAGGAAAATGGATGGCACTGGAGACCATCGCATTAAGTGAAAAAGTCAAACTCAGGTGGCCAAGGGTCCTCTGCTTTCTCTCATATGCAGAAGACAGAGAGGAAAAAGGAAATGAAAAGTGGGTGAATCCCATGGAAATCAATGGGAGATTAGTAGAAGAAAGGAACCAGGGGTAGAAGGAGGTAAGAAAATGGGGAAATGCAGGGAAGTGATATTGGCCAAATTATATTATGATATTTTGTGCATGTATGAATATGTACCTACAAATCCCATCAATGTGTACAAAGATAATACACCAATGAAAAAATGTGGGGGAAAAAGAAAAAATTATCTGTTTTTTCAAGGCTGTTCTAGGCCCAACATATGAAAATTTAGGTCTATAATCAATAACAGTTTTCATTTTGGTTTAATTTCTAAATTAAAGAGATAAAGAACATGAATTCCAAAAAAAAAAAAAAACATGAATTCCTAAAAACATAAGTGGAATGAGGATTCAGATTCTGTATAGAGGTGGCTGGCATCACCCACCCCAACCTAGGAACGGTTGTGAGCTGTCTGGTGGGGACTGAGGAGAAAACATTCCAAGAGCTGTAGGAAGAAGCCTGAGCCTGGCTTCCTGGGGACAGCTTTGGTTCCAGGTCTGGCATTACTCGGCTGTGCTACTTGCTCAAGTTTATTTCAGCATAATCTTTCCATCGTTTATGAACCACTTGGCTCTACTTCAGGAATGAATTCAGAACCTAATCACAATGTCCTGCCTGGCCCAAGGCCCCAGCATCTGTCACACAGTGTCTTCCTGGAATCATGTAGTCAATGTCCCCATTTAAGGGCCAAAAAATACTTTGATAAAGTGCAAATAATAACATGTCACTCTTCTGCTCAAATTCTTGCAAGAGCTGAATGTCTATTACCAAGGGAACCCCAAGGCCCTACTCATTCTCTTCCTATACCTCTGCTCTGGCCCCTCACTGCTGGCTGACCTCATGGCCCAACACTGCCCTTTCCTCAGTCCCCTGACTGCAGTCACATAGGGCCCTTTCTTTCCTCCACAGCCCAAAGCACCTCTTCACATTCACTGACCTTTCTACCCTGAAAGCGCTTTCACAGGTATTGCATGGCCAAGTTCCTGACCTACATCAGGACTGGCCCAAAGGTGTATTATAAATTATAAATAACATAGCAACCCTGGGTCCTGAAATCCTTTGCACGCGTACCCTTACCTGGCTGTTTGCTGCTTACTGCTCACCCATGTGCTTATCTGTCCACTGACCACATCTCCTGCTAGAATATCAGATCCAGCAGAGGAGGATTCTGCTCTACTCAGTGGTAGATTCCAAGGAAAAAGACACTGGTGTGAAAGAGGTGTTCAGTGAACATTATTCTTAAATACGAATTGTAATACAATCTCCATAAGGTTCTTCTGGTAGCTTCTGAATGGCTTTCACAAACAGAGAAGCACAAATCAAATGTAAAATTTTGTGATTTTATGTTCCAATCTGTATTTCTTATTTTGGCAATCTTAACTTTCTTTATAAATTTAAAAAAAATGTTGTCATTCCTCTTTGAAATAACAACTCCAAATCTCATGTGTTCACTTCTTATTCTGTTTTCTAAAGAGACAAGGGGAAATCTGAGATTTGAAGTTATTAATGGTGGAGGGCTAAGGCTGCCACAGTCCCCTGTGGAAAGGATAGTGCTAAGCCAGGCTGCTTTTGCTCCCTGCAGAGCAGCATCTGAGCTGTCTTCTTTCATCCACACAGCCACGCTGTGACTCACTGCTAATTTAATCAGCTTTTTACGGATGAAAAAAACAGGATTTAAGAGGGTCCCTAATATTCCCAGTTGCACACCTAGTCAATGTGCTTTTGCTTCAAATTGGGTAGTTTCTGATTTCCTGAGTCATTCTTTCCTGCTAATCAGCCACATCCCAAGTCTGTTTTACACATAGCCAGGGTTTCTGACGGTGAACTCTCCCATCCAAACCTCTGCCTTCTGCCTTGGTCCCCACTGACGTTCAACTTACTGTCAACCGGGGAGCCATTGACTCTCCACTTGATTGTGGGCTGTGGCTCTCCCTCTGCGTCACAGAGCAAGATGCCACTGCTCCCCCTGCTGTACACGCCACTCTCAGGCTTCTTGGTCCAGCGTGGAGGCTCTGCAAACAAAGAGAAAAGGTTTCCAGACATCTGCAGCAAAAGGTCCCCAAATGTTAAGGCCTGTATTCCTATAATCCACCAGCAGAGGGCAGACGCTGCAAAGTATTGCAAAGTTCTCTGGTAAATTTTTGTTCTGTAAAGCAAAGTGGGCGTTGTTATTTGTACAATATGGTGTGTGTGCGTGAGCATGCATGTGTGTATTTAATTTAGTTTCTAAGCATGTATAATAAAGCAACATACTAAAAACAGTTCAGTATGACCACTTTATTTAGCTTCATAAGCATATTTCTCACCAACAGAGAAGGAGGGAGGAATGAGCAGATGACAAGTTCACTCAGTGCTCCCTACAGTTTATCCTGAGCCGCAGCACAGCTTCTAAAAAGGGCTGATATTTCAGAAACACATTTTGAGAATTTTTTAAAAATACCAGTATTTGAATTTTCAACATTTAAAATATTAATGACTTCATAGCTTTTCTATATCCATATCTATTCCTATTTATCTAATTCATTTGTAAAATATTATTTTCTAGAGATTTTATATTTGAAAAGAGATGGGGAGAGAAGTCTACGTGCAACACTGCAAGAGAGAATGAAAGAAATAAAATATTTTCATCCCTTGCACCTTTTTATTCCCTAATGTTTCAATTGTACAATTCTAAGTGGTGTTCCAGAAAAAAAGCAAAACATTTTTCTTTAGTTCAAATATTATTGTCATGTTTTGTCACCATAAGAATATGACTGTGTCATCAGCAAATAAAATACTTAAAATGTGGATGGTTTGAATGATTCCACTTTAGAGAAAACTGCACAAAACCCGCAGGTAGTAATTCCTATCAGCTATTGCTTGGTTAATTCCCCTATGACATTGTGGGTTTCTGCTTTTATTTAAAACAAAAATCTTTAAAGACATATGTATGCATAAAATGAAAATATATTTCAAATGTGAATTCAGTAAGGGAGGATGAAGGGGAATTATGTGAAAATATCTGTAAATCTTCCAGGTAAAACAAACTATATATACAAAGAATTGTGAACTTCAAGTCTGAGCAAAAGAAATGCCTTTGGAATTAAATCCTCAGGGTGTGGATTTAATTGTTAAATTCCAAGCTAAATATTTGTATTCATAAATAAATCTGTAAATATTTAGTCACATACTTTAGCATGCAATTGTCTGGATTATAACTATGGATCTAAGGTAAAGGGTGTGTTTGTTTTGCAGTTTCCAACGTGATTTTTCATTTTATTTGCTTTTTTAATGCAACCCCAATAAAATTAAAAATGTGGAAGTTAGAAAAAAATCCTCCATGAACCTAAATTTTTTTTATTAAAGAGAGGGATAGTGAGAGAGAGAGAGAATCAACTTTATTTAGTTGTCCACATGGCTTTCATTGCTCCAAGACTTCATTGTGCATGTGGTGCTGGGATTTGAACTCATGTACTCACACATGCCAGGCAAGTGCCATAAATGCCAAACTACTGCTCCAGCCCCCTAAAATTTTCATCTGTACTGTACAATACCATGACTATTGCTTTTAGAGTATGCAGAAACAAAGATTATCCAATGGTAGCACTTCTCTAACTCTCATGTGTAATAAAATCTGGATTCCTAATTCTATTCTTATCCCACAAGTCTCATTGGTCTCTTGGTATGTGAATTAAGAACTGCTACTCTTAGGGATGAATGGGGTTTCATGATTTCATGTTACCCAATCATTTCGCCTCAAGATGGAAGATTGGAGAGTTTTGGGTGATGGCTTAAAGAATCCTCATTTCCTGGTTCTGCCAGGGATCTCGGGAATGAACCCATGCGTGAACAGTGCTGAGGGTCTGAAGCCATGTGCTCAGCTCCCGGTTCAGTGCTATCTTATTAATTTGGACTGGAAGTAGGAATCAAGCCAATTCAAATTACCAATTGTTGCTTTACACTTCTGCCTAAATCCAAGCTCCCTCATACTGACTTATCCACTACTCGAGAAGTTCCAAGTGTTTAGTGGAATCATCACTAAATCAGACCCGAACCTTCTTCCCGAGCCTTGGGCATGCTTAGACATTCAGACTTAAGCTTTTCATGCCTGCTTCCCCTGGACCTGAGCAGAGTTGGACTGCGCTATGCAAACGGAGGGAGACATCACCTGTCCTGACACTGCTCTCACATCCAGAGGAGCTGAGTCGCTCAGCACTGAAGTTGATTCTGAGAGGCACAAAATCAGAGATCTCCTGAGACCCAGGGAGGAATGGCAGTCTTCCTTGAGACTCCTTTGAATGCAGTGTCATAACAGACACAAGTGGAGTACTTTCATGTAAAAATTCAAGGATAGTCCTCAAAGATTCCAGGGGAAAAGACAAGAATAAAGAAGGTGCCTGGGAGAGCAGGCAGTCCCTGTCTCTGGTCGTCCACTCTCATCTGCAGGTAGCCATTGAATACAGGAGCTAAATGCGAATACTTCCCTACAGAGAACCCAGTGAGGCTGAGGTCATTAGCTACAGGATGGAGAGTTTGGGGTGGTTGAGATGTAAGACAGAGGCAAGCAGGGACAGAGAACAAACAGACGCTTTCCAAAGCTCAGAAAATGCAACAGTATTCTCAAAAGATTAGACCTCTCCTTCAGAGAGGAAAGCAGTAACTCATGAGGCTGAGGCAGGAGAGTCTCAAGTTCAAGGCCAGCCTGAGCAACTAGTGAGATCTGTCTCAAAATCAAAAATAAAAAGGGTTGAGTGTACATCTCAGTGGTACAGAACATCTACCCTTCTACCACCAAAAGAGAGAGAGAGAGAGAGAGAGAGAGAATGCAAAAAGATGGATAAAACTGAAAACTGAGGGGAGTGATTATCTAATGTTATTCTTTTATCTATTAACCTGAAATATATGACCAACTGGTGAAACATTACATTGAAACTTTACCCACTTTATTACAATTGTAAATGGAAACAGAAAAGAGATAATGCTTTGCTTTATGCTGCTGAAAATGAAGTTGAAAATGTCTGAACACCAAGAATATAATAAAGAAGCTAGTCAGAAGTGTTCATCATGAGAAGAAAAAGCAACATAAAGCGGGAAGCTTGAAACCTGTCGAACATATATCAGTTGGTATTTTCTTACTAAAACTTTTATCATAGATTCCCACTCAATATTTAAATTCTGGTAAGTCAGTGGTTAAGGTCACCAAATTTGCATTTAATTGAAATGTTTTAGGAATAGATTTTCCATTTGAAATTTAGATTTTCTTATGACTACCAATGATTTAGCTAGCTGGACATGGTGATGCATGTAATCCCAGTGGCTCAGGAGGCTGAGGCAAGAGGATCACAAATTCAAGACCAGCCTCAGAAACTTAGTGAGACTATCTAAAAATAAAAATATAAAGGGACTATGAATGTGGCTCAGTGGTTAACTGCTCCAAAGTTAAATCCTAGGTACAAAAAATAAAACAAAATTTAAGAATATTGATGAGTAAACTGCATCTGAATTCATACTATTCTAATAAAAATGAAGCTATTTTGGATTATGTTATGGATGTATCATTATTAATAATGGCTTTTTAATATAAATTCTAAAATTCAAAAGGCTTCATTGATTCAGAGATTGAGAATATGAAAATTGTTACTGGGGCTTCATTTCTAAAGAATCAATTGAAATTATTGGGGGCATATTTTCGTTTTAGAATTTTTCTGATGCTATTCTAGTATCTCTTTCTATGAAACGTGTGAATCTTAGTATCATGGACACCTTGAAAGTACAGCTACACCTCGTTAAGGCATCCTGACTGTCTTCCATACACACATCATAGAATTTGAATTGAAGACAGATTTCATATTTGACATGTTGTAGATACAATGACAAGTGCATAGATTTTGATTGTGTTTTATAGGAGAGAAATATCACAAGCGGAGAGAGCGTAGTATAAGCTATGGTATTATAAGCACCAGTATATTTTCAGAATGGACTAGATTTTTCAGAGTTCACAATAGCTTTACCCTTTCCCAAAGGTGAATCCATGATATTTAACTTTGGTTTCTAAACAAGAGACAGGGACAGTCAGAGCTGAGGGGCAGGAAGGGAGAGAAAAAATAAGAAAGAGAAGTAAATGTCTAAAAGTGAACTCATCCATCTACATGATTAATGAAAGTTATTTACTGCTTTCACTCTTTAGAGGGATAAAAAGGAGTACTTGAGAATCATTCTCTCTTTGCATGCATTATAAAGAGAAATCCCTAAAACATACCACAGAGGGTACATGTATTGGTTTCTCACTAAAGAGAAATCATCAAATGTTCCTCATAAAGAAACATTATTTACATCTCAATAATGCTAATACCTTTTTAAGGAATAGTGGGTGCTACTCGCCCAGGAAGCTTATGTTTGTTTGGAGTCCTATAGCTACGATTTCAAATTGCATAATTAATTTTTACATCTGACTTATTTATTTATTTATTTTGCAACCCTTGCAATTCTTTTGAAAGCTTCAGTCTTACAGTCAAGAAATCCGTGGCCAGATTGTTAAGATATTCAGCTACCGTAGCGATGTTCCAGCCATCTGGAAGGATTTTGAACAGTCAGCAACTTGGAGTTGGCACAGCTAACAATTAAGCATGTCTGATTGGTGGGGATGTGTGTGCCGGAGAGGGGCGGGGGTGATAGAAAAATACCCCTGCTGCAGTATGTAGCCAAATTACATACAGGCTGCCAGTGATGACTAAAATTACAGATACATCCTTCAAACCCTTCCTCTCTGAATATCTTTGTGAATAATTTAATGTCGAAGGAATATATTGCTACTCCCAGATGTTCAGGCTAGTGTACACTACTGGACTTCTCCTACACAGATTTCCCTTTCGTTAGACCAAAGAAAACAAATCTCTCAACTTTGGTTTTCCACTCTTTCTAGCATAACTAACTACAGGCACTGTGGATAGGGTTTAAAGACACTGCTATTTGAAACAAGGTCATGACAAAATCAATTATCGTAACATCTGCTCACGAGTGGAATTTGTGTCTGAGTCTCTCTTTTTCCCATTAATTAAAACAAAAGACCATTACTTAGGTGTTCTTTGAGCAAATGGAAGCTCCAAGAAGTGAACTTTATTGGCATATTAATGGGAGCCCTAGAGCTTGAGTTCACTAAATGGTGCCTGAGAGAGACATCCTCATTCAATGGTTTAGCTTATGTGGCACTAAATAAGTACAAATGCAGTAATCATTCCATTAATTTGATCAATATGGTCAACTAAACTGTAGATAGAAGGCTTCAATGTGATCAGACCCATAGAAAATAGTCTGCATCAATCAAATTCACAGTAAAACTGGTCGATTTCCACTTCTTCTGGCAGGCACAGCCCCAATGTTAATATTATGTGGCTCCCTTCTTTATTAGATGGGGTCATCATTCCCTACCTGTTTCTATAAATACAACAAAAGATGGTAAAACCTCGGTCAATCAAAAAAAAAAAAAAAAGCTTGGATTTACAGAGACAAGATGGCTATATTATGCTGTGTGTTTAATAAATTTTGATAGCAATTAATGTGCATACCATATACCTTATATTATCTAAAGTTACATCCTCATAAGCAGTGTACTGAAAATCATCTGAGCTCAAGATACATAGAACATATGGAACGTTATCTACGCAACATACTGAGAATCATCTAAACCTCTAGATAGGGACCAAGCCTGGCATGGTGGTGCACACCTGTAATCCCAGTGACTCAGGAGGCTGAGGCACGAGGATCACAAGTTGAAAGTCAGCCTCGGGAACTTAGAAAAGCCCTATGAAACTTAGCGAGACCCTGTCTGAAAAAAATTAAAATGGCCAGAGATGTAGCTCAGTGTTTAAGTGCCCCTGTGCTCAATCCCAGTATCAATCAAACAAACAAACAAACAAAAAAACAGACCAAAGGATGCACAATTTAGGATTGAGGTAAGATCATTTGTCTGGCAGTTTAATTCCTTTGGTGAAGAAATCGAGGGGTGGAGAGGTGAAATGAAAAAACAGCAAACTCAGGATGAGACAAGAAGCAAAGTCCAAATGTTCTTTGCAGGGACCAGATAGGACAGCCAGCCCTCCTCGTCCTTACTTCTTGTATGATTTAAGGTCCCTCGTCACACCTAGGTCCCAATAGAACTCATTTCTCACAGTGAGACAATACAGGAGACCAAGGTTATGAATACTTAAAACAAATACAGAGGTCATCTGTATCTAATCCATCACGTGGCCTTTTCCATCATTTGTCCCTTCCATGTGGTGTTCGCAGATAAATGACAAACCAGAGTATAGTGTAATTCCACGTCCTTGCTAAAGTAAAGAGTTGAAACTGTCCACCTGCTTTAACGCTCACACTATAGGGACAAAGGACTCTTAAAGGCAGGAAATCTTTTTGTTGTTGTTTTAATTAGAAACATAAACCATCACAGAGAATGTACCTTCTACGATGACATGAAAGTCGTGCCTAGCCGTTCCCAAGACATTGCTGGCCGAGCAACGGTAATTTCCTTTGTCCTGGTAGGAGACATTCTCTATCTTCAAGGTCTTGCCATAATTTTCTTTTGTTTCTCTTCCCTTTGGTAAATCACCACCCAATTTGGTCCATTCAACCTGTGGAGTTGGTCTGCAATAAATAAATACATTAATTAATAGAAGGCATCACAGATATTTTCCAAGTGTGAAAATCTTCCTGGGGATAGTTTGACAGAGCCAGAGATGATGGTACTCTTCCTTGCATTAGTTTCAAAACTACGCCAAAGTGGTACTCAACAGAGGGGGCCTGTGATTGTGCCTGCAGTCCCCATGATGGTGACATTGGGGAAGGTGGCCCAGGTGTGGAGCTAATTCGTTGGCTGGGTGGAAGATCAGCCCATTGTGCCTGAGTCAAATTAAGAGTCCACAGCACAGAAACTGCTATTCCCTTTGGCTCTTGCACTCTGAGGGTAACGGAGGAGGCAAGAATCAAATGTTCCTGGCTAGGGCTTTGGAAACATCAGCTCACCAAGCCACGCAAACAAAAGAGCAAAAACAGGACAAAATCCACAGTGACAACCTGCCCCATTCCTCCGCGATAACACTCTCCACTTTGGGAAGGAAGAGAGCAGTAGGGAGGAAAACCAAACTGGTTTGAAGAAAATTCCGTTAACCTGGAAACTAATGGAATTTTAAAACATGGCTGATTGTTGTTTTTTTTTTTTTGTAAAGACAGAGAGTTAATTTAATTTTTTCATCTGTTTTTTGTTTTTCCTCCACTTAGTAGTGTATGTGGTGCTGGGGATCAAACTCAGGTCCCAGTGAACGTCAGACAAGCGCTGAACTGCTAAGCCACCTCTTCAGCCCAAAATGGGGCTAATATTAAGTGGCAGAAGACTACTTTATTTTTTTTTTTGTTTTGTTCTGTTTTATTTTGTTTTTCCCCCAATTGGAATTGCACGAATGAGTGGAAGCAGCTTAATTTTGTTATTTTTATTAACATTGCATTTTCTTCCTTTTAATGACAAAAAAAGTATGTTATTGAGACTGGACTAATGTGGGTGTGATTATCATCATTTTACCAGGAAGCAATCTGTAACTCCAAGCTCATTAATTCACTTAAGGTCACTAGCATAAAAAAATCATATTAATAGTTCAATTCATCTGACTCTATTCCTGTTCTTTTCACTTTTTATTATTGTGATCTATGTGTGTGTTTTGTTTGTTTGTTTTTTTAGTGAGAGAGAGGAGAGACAAGGGACAGTGAGAGGGAGAGAAAGAGAGAATCAATTTTATCTAGTTTTTCATGTGGCTTTCATTGCTCTGACACTTTGTCGTGTATGTGGTTCTGGGGTTTGAACTCACATCCTTGCTTATGCTGGGCAAGTGCTATAACCACTGAGCCACCGCTTCAGCCCAGATGTGTGCTTTTAACAGGACTTCTTGTCCTTGCTAACTGTATATTCTTAAAAGAGATGCTTGCGGCCAAACTATTAATTATTATTAATTTAATTACTAATTTAATTATTGCTAGCCAATAATTAAGTAATTACCTAAAATTGCTTGTGTCCATTATCTCAAATTGTTTCTATGCATAGGCAATGGGTAAAGTAATTATTATGCAAAACGGCACTGCAGGTTGAATGAAGGCTCTTGACATACATCTGTTCTGTTCTCCTTGCAAGTCCCAAATGCTGAACTACCTTACAGATGGGAAGCAACTACCTTGTATGTGACCAGGTTTGGGGACCAGGCAACTTCCTTAGGCAATGGTGATCACAATGGTCAGATGGGAACATGTGAGAGATTTAGCTTTTGACTTCCTCCACACACACACGTAACAGGATGCAAAAACCAGGCCTCCTAAGTACTTGCCTTTCCCTCCATCTGTCACAGGGCAATCTGCCAAGCTACAGGCTGCTCTGGACCTTGGGGCCTTCAAACAGGAGTTTTGCATGAGTCTGTTTTAGCAGTGCAAGCAACTCACTTCTACAAGATCTGTTTACCCCCACCCCAGTCCTTGAAAATGACCAATCTTCTAATACCTTTCACTTCAAAGAATGAAATAAAATGATTTCCGTATCAGATAAACATGAGATCTTATCTCATGGATTCACAAAACTGCAAAAATCAAGAACTTCTACAGATAATCTTGCCAATTTTTTTTCTTTTTTTCTTTTTAACTTCAGGAACATTTCTTAATAACAGTTGGGCAATAATGTCTCCAGGAAATAAATATTTGGTTAATGCCTTTTGTACATAAACATACACTTTCTCACAATTTTAAATTCCTGTTTAGGTTGTTTGGCCAACATTTATCCTTATCCTTCTTATTTATAATGCAGTCACTTGCAATAGATTCCCACCTGGCTCAAGTGCAGGGTGTCTACTGTCATTCCAGGGGTGAGTGAGTGTGAACTACGTGCTTGCTTCCTTGAAGGAAGGACCTCAGGGTGCAAACACCTTTCCTTCCTAATGAGATTCTAGACTGACTTTAACTATGCAACCATTAACTATCTATTTAACCATTCCTCATTTCCACTTTGCTCACAGAATCTACAGACTCTAAGACCCTCGGGGGTATACCTTTGAAAGCTTTCTTGCTTTAATTAACATTAATGACATTTCCATTATTATTAACTATCTCCTAAAATATCTACTTTGTGAAATTTCTGCAGATTCAGAGGCAAAGTCTTCCTTTATTTCTGTCTTCTCCCTTTAACTAAACCAAACAGTTGGCTTGGTTAGAACAGGATGCTGAACTGAGTTAGGCTAGAGGTCCTTTGGGGAGCTGTAGACAGGAAGGATGCAATCCCAGCTTCACCTCCCACTGAGCTTAGAGAAGTGACTTTGTTTTTCCAGGCCAGCCACTGGGCTCCATGTACCTCAGGTGTTAATGGGCATAATTAGAGCTTCCTATTGTGAGTGTGAAGTGCACAACCAAATGCCTGACCCAAGTAGGAGCAGGATGTCTTAGCTGTAGTTATTTTTGTTACGATGGAGGGTTGGTATTTTAAAACTTCCTGGAAAATCATCTCAAAGTACTTTAGAAAACTTTTTTTTTTTTTTGCAATGTTTCTCCTTGATCTGAAAGAGAACCATACAGGGATTTCCCAATCCAAACTTTGTATGAATAAGAAAGAACTACTTCAAGCAAAACCTCTTGGGACAACATTTCATAATCTCCATGTACCAAACACGGTGCACGCTGATGCTCACCCTCTTTCTATAAACTGCTACATGACACTTTAATTTCTGAAACACATTTTTGTTGTTATGAGGACAATCTGCGCAGCCAACTCAAGAAGGAAATTATGGCATTTGAGGGAAATCAGAGAAAGGAATTACTGAAAGGTTTATCCTGCACAACCCAGAAGAGGCTGAAAGAATTTAGCTGCTACCCGCCGTCAATAGGTACAAGTACAAGCAACAGGGCAGGTGGTCACCATCACGATTCAGATGTTAAGGCTTTGGTCTCCTAAAACAATACAGAGACCAGGCTTTCTAAACAGGGGACATATCACAGCATACAATTTATGTCAGACAAACCACCTGGATACTTCTGCGGGATAGAAGGAGGAATTTACAAAGCATAGGACTTCTCAAAGCATTAACGTGCACTCCCTTTCTTTCTTTTTTCTAAAGAGAGAGGGTTAGAGAAAGAGAGAGAATCAATCTTTCTTTCATCTGGCCTTTGTTTCTCTGTTACATAATTGCGTATGTGGTGCTAGGGTTTAAACCCTGGTCCTTGTGCAAGCCAGGCAAGCGCTCCAACCGCTGAGCCACCACTCCAGCCCTGCACTCCTTTCCCTTAAAGTCTAACTGAAAACTAGTCATTTAGAATCTACACTGAATAATGAATGAATTAATTTTAAAATTTCAAATCCTTGTTCTATTAAACAGACTCCCCAAAGCCCATAGTTGGCAAACTAATTAAGGTTTAAATGAACAAACTGGAGTGCTGGGAAAGAAGGACTATCTTTTTCCATGCCATTCCTGAAAGATGGCTAAATTCAGTAGCACAGTGGTAGAAGCAGGTAACGTTGCATGATCAAATATTCAATAAGATGGTACTGGTTTGCCTAGACTTACAGCAATTACTCAATAAATATAACAACTTCAAGAGCTGACCAAGCCAGGTCATGTACTGAGGTCACTTAGGGCTTTAGCGGGGGCCTTGGGAAAGTGCATTGCTTTTCAGGGGTGAGGAGAGTTCAGCTAATTGGATTTTGATGTGGAACTATTTCCATGGTCCGAACCTCCTTGTATGCAGAGAACAAAAGGATAAATTACCAATAAATAGGAGCCCTTTGGAATGAAAAGGGGGCAGAGCTAGCACCACAACAAAGAGAAGCAGAGGAGCCAAGACGGCAGAAAGAGAAAGCACGGCACAGGAAGACACAGGCAGAGGGCCAGCGCCCTCATGCGACAGCATGCATCTGTCCGCCTTAGACCCCTGGCTTAGGTAAGGGGAGGGTGTCCTTTGCCCTCTCCATGCACAACATCACAAATCCACAGGGCACACTGATTACAAGTCATTTCCAGCACAAGTCACTTCTTCCAGAAATTCAGCAACCAGGATTATTTTAAAGGAAAGAAAGGAAGCATTTAAAGAGGTGTATGCAAGCACATTTTCATTGCTGTCTCATTCTTTGCAGAGTGGACAAAGTCCCAAGCAGAAGCCAGGTTACTCACAGGCCCTCAGCAAAACACTCGAGCAGCAGGGTGTCCCCTTTGAGGACTGCCACTGAAGACTCACTGCCGCTCTCCGCGGGAGGCAGCAGCAGTCTGGGCTTCCTCTGCTTGATTGAGTTTGCTGTAAGAGAGAAAAGAAAAGTCAGACAATTTTTTAAACTTAGGTAGTTAAAATGTTGTGGCCCTGCTTTAAAACACACCACTCCTGGCTGGGATGTGTATATGCACATATCTACGTATAGACACACATTTCAGTGTCTTTTCATTTAAATGACTTCTCTTCCCTATTTGCCTAAAGCTCGGGTTGTCCCTGAAATGGGAAAAGTATAGCAATTAGTTTTATAAAGGTTATGATTTATAGATCATCTTCTGATTCAGAAATTCAGCATTATTCCAAGTAATTTCTTGATGAAGCCTTAAATTAACTGATAGGCTCACATTATATTCTGCACTTAAACATGCTGGACCATGTTTGACAACTATGTGTTTATGTCTTTTTTTTCCTTTTACAATTTAATGTACCTAGGTATTTGATAAGGTTTCTATTAAAATGCATCTTCAAGGACTCTGCATCCAGAACTTCTGACTTGGAAGCCTATGGTAGGCACTGGATCCCTATGAATTTACCCAGGTCTTCAGCCATTTCCTTACAGCCTCAGGCCCTCAAAGATAATGTCTTAGGAAATGATAGCAATCACTCTTACTAACTTGCAAAGTGACCTGTTCTGTTTATTCCTAATACTTTTCAAATAAAATGCAAATTAGGAGACTTCCATTTTCACTGCAAATTTTTATTTCATTTCCAAAGGCAAACATAAATTGTTCTTTCTTACCTAATGTCAATGTGATTTCACCTTAGATGGAAAAAAATAAAAAGCCAACTTTCTACTGTCAGATGAGAGGGGTGCAAGGCACTGGAAGAGAGTGCAGTTTGGAATACACCTCCTTACAAGTATTTACTAAGAAATAATTGCTGAACTTGGACTCTGTGAAAAGAGTTTTTTAATATACCAGGGATTGAACCCAGAAGTAGTTGACAACCACTGAGCCACATCCCCAGCCCTTTTTATTTTCTATTTTGAGACAGGGTCTTGCTAAGTTGCTTAGGGCCTCACTAAGTTGCTGAGGCTGGGCTCAAAGTTGCCATCCTCTTGCCTCAGCCTCCAGAGGAACTGGGATTACAGGTGTAATTACAGGTGTGAGCCACCAAACCCAGCTGAAAAGATTTTAATTGAGTGTTGGAAAAATTTTCAAAGAAAACAAAATCCGGGAAGAATTAGTTCATCTTAATACTGAGGGTCCTTCAAAAGGAGCCCTGAGCTACCTTCTCTGATATCATCTGTGTATTAGAAATCTGGGTTAAGTCACTGGTCCATGTGATATCAGGATTATGTACTGGATTCCTATAAATGGGTCTTCTCACTTTAGATTGATCCAAGCATCTTACAATGAACACAATAGCTAAGGGATGACCTACGGAAAAAATAAAATTAAAAATTCCATAGACAAATGTATTGGGAAATCACTTCCAACTACATCCTTTCTCAAATAGTTACAATGCATAATAGCAAGAAGTCTTCCAAGAAAAATATTTGTGTAACTTTCTTAACACAATGTTTACTTCTCTTGACAATTTACCATTCACTGTTCACGTCTCTGTATAAAGCTATCAACCATATGAGACATTTTGAGAGACCCTAAATACCTATGTCTATACTATAGCTATCTTATTTACATCCTAAATATATTATTTGAAAATATTTCACAATATTTAAAAAGCTATATATTTTAGTCAGGCATGGTGGTGCATAGTTGACTTGGGAGGCTGAGGTGGAAGGAATCCAAATTCAAAATTAGCCTCAGAAACTCAGTGAGGCCCTACGCAACTTGGGGAGACTCTGTCTCAAAATAATAAATACAAATGGGCTGGGGATGTGGCCAAATGGTTAAGCGCCCCTAGATTCAATCCCTGGTTAAAAAAACAAAAACAAACAAACAATGAAAGATCACTCCTTTTGCATATTTAAGAGAAAAAGGAGATAATTGGACGGACCTTCTGTGCTGTTCCACTAATAGGGCTACTACCATTTAAATACGCTCATGAAGGTAGGAAAGGAAAAATTCCAATTCTGAGATGAAAATGAGCTACTTAAGGTGACAAAAATGACAATGACAACCCTCTACATATGCCACATCCAACTTACCCTTGGAACCGATTTCTGTGGGTGATCTTGAGTTATTAGCATGCTTTACTGAAACAAGAAAAAACATGGAAGAAAAGAAAACACGTACGTAATGGAAGACGCTGGTATCAACCAAAAATGAAGAGTCAAATATTTCTGTTAGGAAAAATCACAAAACCATGTCGAATCAGGCTTCACTAGAGCATTGTTTATGAGAATCGTTTTATATGGAAAGGATTTTAAGATGAGCTTCCTCTTGAATCACTGCATGTTAATACAGGTAGGGAGGATTCGAGTCAAAGCTGTGTTAAGAGAAATTAAGCTCCTGAAAGAATGCTGTAGTGAAGTCCTGGCATAGCATACCCACACGTAATAATGAAAAAATCATGTACCAAATTAGAAAATGGGATGGTGATGCCAACTTTGAATATACCAGGGCCAATTGTGCAGTCAGGGAACTGCTGGGGATTATCTCTTCCCTTGGAATCTTTTGGTTCTTCTTCCCACTAATTACTTTTTCCCATTTGGGAACCCAGACTGGCATCTGCAGAATCAAGTAGGAAGGGAGAGCAATTCCAATAACTTTGCCAATTTGGTCAAAGGACAAAGAAAAAGGATGATGTGATGAAAATGTTAATACTGATCCTTTTTCTTTTTGACTCTGTTATTTTCTCCCCCATTTTCAGCCCGCTAGTGTATCCAAGGTCACGGTGAATCAATGCCTGAGACTGGCTTAGAAATAAAAAAGCCTGGGATTTCATTGTGCATTTCCACCACTGAAAATGCCTAGATCCCGCAAACATCAAATGAAACACATTTGTACTGTGAATTGAGATTTGATTTTCTGGCTGCCAGAGACAGAGCTACTGTGGATCTGCAGCTGCAGATGTCTCTTTCATCTGGATGAAGTCTCTAGAGTTGAACCAGACAATGAGGGAAAATACCAAGCCAGCTTTAACCGTCTTCACTCAGGATGAAATTATAGACGCGTTTGCATCCAGCACATGATACGATGATACGTTATTTGGACTTACAACTGTTAACTGTCAGCTTCATTGGCATCTTTTGTACAATTGTCCTTAATCGTGGAAACGCAGCAAAGCAGCAGTAATCATTCCGGCTGTCTTTTTCTTCCACATTTGCAAAGTAGAGATCTCCCTTTTGGCTCATGTACACCCTTTCATCTTGTTCGATATGTTCTAATTCTGCAAAGAAATACATTATCATCAAAAGGGCAACGCATGGGGCTGGAGAGGTGGCTCGGCAGTTACTGCTTGCTTTGCATGCTTGAGTCTGTGGGTCAGAACCCCAGCACCATGTTCACCACGAAGTGTGGAAGCTACGAAGGCCAACGAAAACTAAAGAAAACTGATTCCTTCTTTCTCTCTCCCTCCCACTGTCCCTCTCTCTTTAAAAAAAGGGGGGGGGCACAACTTATGCTACCGCATCTCACTTTTTCATCTTTATTTCTCATCTGCTACTTGACTGGATTTTTCCTTACTTATATGTCTCTCCCTTCCTATCTATTCTGGTCTTACTACAAGAGCAGTGAGGAAGCAAATAATAAAAAATAAACAACAATGGCAAAAATCCCTGGGAGCATGCTTAAGCCACTAACCAAGGAAGCCCGCAGGTGGACAAGAAATCCGCATTAGGTCTCTACCTCTGCTCTACAGGTCCACATTGGCTTATCAAGAAAACCAATCCATGGAGACTGGAGTGGTGGCTGGGTACTTACAGCGCTCGTCTGGCATGCTCAAGGACACGTGTTCAAATCCCAGCACCATGTACACAATGAAGGGTCAGATCAAGGAAAGCCACAGGAAAAACTAATAGAATTGATTCTGTGTGTGTGTGTCTCTCTCTCTCATTGGCCCTCCCTCTCACTTAAAAAAATCGATTGAGGGAGGTAACTGTCTACTTCTAAATTTCATTTTCTTTGGATGAAATTTCTTTAAAAGAGAGCTCTCCAAAAGTGGTGTCTGTAATGTTAGTCTCCCTGTCCTGGATGTAGCCTGGGAACTCGAGGGTGATTGGAGTTTGGAAATTTTGGCTGTACCTAAGAGCAGCTTCCTCTGCCTTCTTATGAGTGTTGGACAAATATCATTGTTCTCTCTGGGCCACAGTGAGAAGTACATCCAGGGAGACCACTGAGGTCCCTACTAGAAGTGGCTTTTACAAGAACCTGCAATTTGAGACCAAGAGTCAAACCTTTTACAATATTGAGGACAAAGGCTGAGAGTAAAGATTTTGTGAGTCATTGCATTTAGCAGGTAAACCATTGCTTGCACGGTCATAGTAAGCCAGTGACCCAAATACAGGTCCTCCCCAACTCTAGCATGGTCTACGTATCAAAGGCAGGTGAATTATTTGGAATATAGAAAGTATATTCACTTGTAGACATATTTCATCACATTGACAATCTGTTCTCTTTTTTTTTAAAGAGAGGAATAGTGAGAGAGAGAATCAAATTTTATTTAGTTTCTCATGTTGCTTTTGTTGCTTCAACACTTCAATGTGTACGTGGCGCTGGGGTTTGAACCCATGTCCTTGTGCATACCAGGCAAGTGCCAGAACCACTAAGACACCACTCCAGTCCCATCTGTCTTCTTTTAAATATGACAAAATCAAAAGATATCTTTAGTAGTTTTCTAGTGTCTTCAGGTACACACTGCTCAGTTTGTATGTAGGACAAAGGACAGCCTTTCACTGGATTCAATTTTAAAAACCTATTTGCATCTACATGCATAGAGTCGTATGAATATTTTATCTTTGGCTTCTTTATGTGATTTACAATGTGCATAAATTAAAGTGCCTCTTACTCATGGAACCAAATATTACTTACCTATATTCATCCAATAAATGTGCAAAGGTGGGAGACCTTTGGGAGGGCTGCACTGGAGAACAATAGCGTCGCCTTCCTCCACCTCCAGAGGATCAATTTTTTCTTTGGGGAATTTGGGAACACCTGGTATAAAGATCATTTTAAGATATTACTGTTAAATGACCTTTTAATGACAATTAGTATATTAATAAATTGTTAATTTTTAAGAAATGGACATTTTAAAAAGATGCAATGCTCCAGGTCTTTCTTCTTGTATCTCTGCTGTAGAGGTAAATACTGTAAAGAACCTGGTATGTATTTCCATGCAACTTTGAAAACTACTCCTGCATTTTGAAGCCCTAGATAAAATATATTTTGCTACATGGCATCTACAGGGAAAAAAAATACCTGTGCTTATTTTTCAGAGCAGAGGTATAAATCACAGGATTTGCTTACTTTAGTTTGGGTAGGTATGTAATCTTTTCTCTCTAAAACACTGTGATTTCTGTTTTGGCAACGGCATATTCTCTATCTCTAGCTTTATTGCAAAAACTCTTGAATGTGATTGGCAACTATTCTGTTCAGAGTAATAACCACACCAAATGAAAAATTCAAGTCCCACATGGGGAAAATAATAAAAACACAGTGTAAAGTCAAACATGACCACTTTCTGTTGCAAGGAGAGCCATCCACACTGGAATCACTGCAGTCAATGAAATTATAAATGAAACAGAATTGATGTAGGAAACTGTCTAATATTTCCATCTCTGGTCTCCTTCTCATACCAGTCAATTTCCTTAAAGAGCAATGCAGTTACAGTGATCAGAATTGCAGAATTTGAAATCCAACATCAATGTTTAATATTGCTATGAGTATTTACAAGGACTTTCAAAATATATTCTCCCTGAATATTATATGGGTTCCTTCCAATTTTCTTGAAATCTGCATAGTGGAATTATACAGGCTGTAATGGGGAGAATATCCTCCTGAAGGCATTAATAAAAGTCCTGGCTTAATGAGATTTATTATCCAGTTCTCCACTGTTGTATTTTATTCTTAAATTAATTGTGGATTTGATTCATAATTAATTATCTTTTTTCTTGGAAAACCAAAGACCCTCTCATTTACTATAAAATTTCTTTTGAGAAGCTTTGTGCTTCTCAAAAATATATTATCAAACATCCCCAACTCTCCAGTAGTCAAGGGAATGTGCTGACATTTCTCCTATTGGTGTACCAGCTGTTAACAATGAATTGCTTTTTGTTTAAACTCAGGGACCTTTCAAAGCTTGCACTGCTGCTTCTTTGCAATTTGGGAAGGCAGGCTCCAGTCCTTTTTCTAATTCAGTCATGTGGCAGCCCCTTGGTGGATGGATTCCCTCTTGGTCAACCCATTCTATCAGAAGTCTCCTGGAAACCTATTTGAAATGACAATCAACTTGGAATCATGCTTTTGGTACAGATAGCATGAAATTCCCATTCAATGATACAAAAGTATGTTTAGTAAATTCATTCTGTTAAGATCCTGTATAGAGAATATCATTGCAGTTATCCAGTAAATCATGGGCTTTGATGGAAGGTCAGTGCTATGCAAGTCATTCCGCAGAAAGAACACCTTAGGCAAAAAAGATGTAGCCATTAATATGCAACTATTATGCACCCACACTCCAAATTCAAACCACTTCTTTTAGAGTTATTTGCAATAACTCAAGTTTAATACACCATCAGGTAATTGTTAAATGTGTTCATACTCAGTTACAAGGGGCAAAAAAGAAAAGGAAACAGACATCAGAAAACGGAAGGGTTGGAGTTGGAGCTGTGGCTCAGTTGTTATGGCACCTGCCTGACTTGTGGGATGACCCAGGTTCAAAGCCCAGCACCACATGTCCAACTAAGCGTCACAACAACACACATGAAAAACTAAGTAAAACTGATTCTCTCTTTGTCTCCCTCTCACACTGTTCCCCTCTTTCTTAAAAAAAAAAAATGGACGGGCCATGTCATCTTCTATAATAAGCCAACTCTATAAGGGTTAATGTATATGCAAAGTTCACTGATGAACTCTATAATAAAGTAGACTATTAATAAGATGGATCCATCTCTAATTGTAGGACTATTCTTTGGGCATTCAGGAAAATCTAATGATTCAGAGAATACAGCTAAGGAAACTCTGTTACAACATCATTAATTAAATCTAGTTTATAAAATTCTAGTTATAAAACTATAAATATGTAATCCAACTGGCTTCTAAAGTATCAATAATGAAAAAGGAAAGGAAAGATAATGTGTACGTCTACCAAACCCCTTAACACAGGCCATAAATCTTTGGGACAGCTTTTAACTAAAGATGAAATTAATATCAGGAAACAGGGAATATTATTTATATATTAATTAATGTTTCAGAAGAAACATGATAACAGAAATTAATTTGTCAGGATTTTTTTAGGTGTTGTTTGACTTTGAAACTACCCAGTCTGATGCTATAATAGAAAGTGTAAATGGTCTAACGTTTGCAGATAAATGTTAACTTGATATTCTTCTTTTTCTTCTTCTTTTATTTTCATATCATGGATTAAACCCAGGGGTGCTTCACCACTGAGTCACATCACAAGCTTTTTTAAAAAAATATTTTATTTTGAGATAGGATGTTGCTAAGTTTAGGGCCTCAATGAGTTGCTAAGGCTGGCTTTGAACTCACAATCCTCCTGTGTCAGTCTCCTGAGTCACTAGGATTAACAGGTGTGAACCACCATGCCCAACATAAATATTAACTTTAATCAACATCAGGCATGAAGTTGACCTCAATTCAAAGGAAGAAACAACTCCATTCAAAACAGATCAAGGGGCTGGAGTCCAGGTGGCTCAGCAGCGCTTCCTGCAGTGCTTGCAGGAACGTGAGTTCGAACCCCAGCATCACATACACAACAAAGTGTCAAAGCAACAAAAGTCGCATGAAAAACTGAATAAATTTGATTTTCTCTTTCTCTCTCATTGTCCCTCTCTTAAAAAATAAAAAGTCACTAACTTATTAATTGTGTTGCTCTGAGGACAAGCACCAGCATTACTTAGTGGAGACAGACGTGAGATTTTTAAAAAGTGAACTATAAACAATAATCCGTGTGCTACACTCTTTTGGCTTGCTCATATATTTCCAATGGGCACTCCACCAACACCAAAAAAATCAATCATCTGACCACGTTTCAATACAGTTGGACCTGACCATGAATGGTCTCTCCAGAAAAAGATCATAATTCACTTATACATCAGTATCTACCTAAGCAGGGGTTAAACAATGTTCAGAAATTCCATTTCCACCTCGTCTAGATGAAATCCATTTCCTGCCACATAATATCACCATCAATCTCTGCATCAGGAAGTCAAGCACATTGCAACTACCGTCTCTTAACTTCTCTAAGAGGCTTTCGTGATTAGTACTAAGTACAGTGAAGAAATTTCTAGGAACTACTCCAAGAATAGAAGCAACACTCAAATATGCGCATGCCTAGCTTCTTAACACCTTCACAGTTAGAATGTAGCATGGAAAACTCCGCCTGGGGACAAATTTCCTGCACAACAGGTCTCAGTAGCAGAGAGATCAAGCTTGGCAAACCTGCAAACATGAACGGTCTCAGCTCTGCAACTTCAGGAGCTGTTAATGAGTTTTGAAAACTCATGATGTCAATTCTTTCAACCCAATATACAGAAAAAGTAACATTGTAGTATTGAAATACAGAAGACTTAGGACAAAAGATTTTTATATCTATAAAATATGCTATAGGATAAACTGGGCTTTAACCCAAGCATTAAAACCAAGTGCCTATTTATCATGTGACTAATAACTTAATGTTTTAGGTAATTTAACTAAATAGAATTCACACATAACATTACCAAGTTATGTATTACTACAGATTATCTTTGGCATTAAAAGAATAGGTTTCCCTGAGTTTTCCTATTCTATAATTCTACCACTCGACTACCCTCTACTACTGAGCTAATTGTTTTTTGTTTTTTGTTTTTGTACTGGGGATTGAACTCAGGGCCACTTAACTGCTGAACCACATCTCCAGCCCTTTTATTATTTTTACTTTTATTTTTTTGAGACTGGGTCTCACTAGGTTTAGGGCCTTTCTAAGTTGCTGAGACTGGCCTTGAACTTGGGATCCTCCTGCCTCAGTCTCCAGAGCTGCTGGGATTACAGGTGTGTGCCACCTTACCAGGCCCGAACAATTTTCAACGAAGTATCTCTTTCTGCACAACTAGAAGATGTATAACCTGAACCATCAGAGTATACAAGGGTACAGTGTATATAATACCATATGGCAATCAGGTCACATGGATGAACTCTGGAGTTGACATGTTGGGCTGAGTCCTGGCTTTAACTCTTACTATGTGCCCTTGAATTTTTTAGTTAATATGCTTCTGTTTCCTTATTCATAAAAAGCAAAAAACAATGACACCTAATTCACTTGATTTGTCAAAATTTAAATATTTAATGTGCACCAACTGAAGTCATGCCTGGCATTTAAAAATTGCTCAATATACATTGGTTGCTCTAGATAGTTCACCTTTGCAGGGCACATAGAGTCACATGTCTAGAGATGAGACAGGCAAAGGACCAAAATGTTTTCCTCTGTTGATTCCGTGGATGCCCTCTGTAGCCAATCTCTTAACAACTTTTGTAATTTGACGTAGATATTTGAAGGAGGCATAGGCAAGGTGGGGGCAGGGGAAGAGAGGGTGTGTATTTCTGTACAGCCTGCTATTTATTGACTGAATTATTTCCTCCCTGCATCACTGGGCTAATCTTTCTATGCCAAAGAGCTTTATCTATGTTGATTTGCCATTCTGTTTACAGGACTGGCCTGGTGAGCTTTTGAGGGCCTTAGGTTTTGCTTCATTGTGCTTGTCACATTGCTTAGAGCCTGCCGTCACTATCGTGAATGCAGGCTACTGAGCGGGCATGCTGGATTCTCCCTAACTCCACTTTCCATCTGTAAGGGGATTTAATTGATTCCCATTTCCTGTAGAGTACCCCATTAATCCACTTAGGACTAGAGAAATAGCAGTGCCTTTCAGTCCCTGAGCAACTAATGAATTCATGCTGAGGAAGGACATCCAGTGCAGCCAGTCATACACAAACTCTGGTGAATGAGTGCAAAATCCTCAGCCTTAATTAAACCTTTAAAACTCAGTCATACTCTCAACTGAACAAACTGATCATCTTTGGTTGCTTTACATATATTAGTAGAACTTAGCTTATGCTAACATACTCTGTTCTCCTTCTCCTACCCCTCCCAAACCAGACGGGTTAAAAGCTAGGGTTGGTCTTAAAGAAACTGTCCTGAAGAATTTGAGGAACATATGCAAATGTAGAAACCTAGCACATTAGTCCCTCTAATTGGTTTTTATTAAAACATTATATAGATGATTTCATCTCTAAGTCCAGCATCTCTTATTTTAATAGCATGTACACGTTGAGTTATCACTTTATTCTTTCTGGTATTTGTCAGCCTCTGAATGATAAATCAATCACTAATATCCATGCTGCCTTTGCAAAGCAATGGAAGCAGGGAGAACATGATAGCACACCATCTTTTTTATTTTTAAGGATCCTAATTAATTCATATGACAATCTCAAAGAGTACATGACTAAATGTTTTACAAACTCCAAAGAATTTACAAGAGACTCTTCATAATAGCCAAAAAAGAGGAAATAGGCCCAGTAGTCATCAACCGGTGAACAAATCAAAAAAATATATAGTCCATCCACATGATGGATTACTGTTCAGGCATTAAAAGGAACAAGGTTGATATATGCAAAAACACAGATAAATTGCAAAAACATGTCCAGTGAAAGAAACCATATGGAAAAGACTGTACGTTATATGATTCCTTTTGCATAAAATGTCCAGCAAAGCAAATTTAGAGAAGGAGAAAGTTGATAGGTAGTTACCTATGGCTATCAAGAGGGAAAATAGATCAACTACAAATAGGGGCATGAAAGATTTGGGGCGATGTTGTAAGTGCTTCAACGCTAGATTATGATGATGTTGCACTGAGCATTTTTTTAACTAAAAAAAACTCATTCATGGTGTATTTAATACAGTTGAAACTATGACATGTCAAAGATAGCTCGAAACATAAGTTGGAAACCTTTTTAAAAATGGTGTTGGAAATACTGGAAATTCATATGTAGATGAACAAAATTTAATCCCTTCCTTACATCCTGCACAAAAGTCAACTCTATATGGATCTAAAACCTATGCATTAGACCAGAATCCCGGCACCTACTAGAAGAAAACATCTGCGCAACACTCCAACACTGTGGCTCAGGAACAGACTTCCTCAACAAGACTCCTAAAGTGCAAGAAATAAAATTTAGAAACTCCATAAATGGGCATCAAATTAAAAAGCTTCTGGGGCTGGAGCAGTGGCTTAGCGGTTACAGCACTTGCCTGGCATATGCAAGGATGCAAGTTCAAAACTCAGCACCACATATACAATGAAGTGTCGGAGCAATGAAAACCGAAATAAAACTGATTCTTTCTTTCTCTTTCTCTCACTGCCCCACTCCCTTAAAAAAATAAAATAAAAAGCTTCTGCAAGGGAGACAGGAGCATGAAGAGAAAGCCTGCAGAATGGGAGAAAATCTTTACTACCTGCTTCTCGTGTGGAGAGTAATATCCAGAACATACAAAAATACCCAAAAAACAAACAAACAAAAAAACTCAACACTAAAAGAAAAAAAGAAACCCAACTATCCTAAACAATAAATGGCAGAAGAATGAAACAGTCACTTCTCAAATAAGAAATACCAATGGTCAACAAATATATTTAAATGTTCACTATCTCTAACAATTAGGAAAATGCAAATTAAAACTACATTGAGATGCCATCTCATTCCAGTCAGAGTGGCAGTTATGAAGAATGCCAACAAAAGTAACTGTTGGCAAGGATGTGGGGGGAAAGGTACACTCATACATTGTTGCTGGGACTACAAATTAGTGCAACCATTCGGGAAAGCAGTATAGAGATTCCTTTTATTTCTCTCTCTCTCTCTCTTTAAAGATAGAAGGACAGTGCGAGAGAAAGAGAGAGAGAGACTGAGAGAATTAATTTTTTTAAAGAGAGGACAGAGAGAGAGAGAATCAATTTTTATTTAGATTTCCACATGGCTTTCTTTGCTCTGACACTTAGTTGTGTACCTGGGTGCTGGGGTTTGAACCCGTGTACTCACACATGCTGGGCAAGTGCTGTAACTGCCGAGCCACCGCTCCAGCCCCTAGAGATACCTTAAAATAACTAGAAATGGAATCACCATATCACCCAGCTATCCACAGCTGTCTTTTAAATTAAAAAGATTTAAAATCAGAATTCTACAGTGATGCAGCCACATCGATGTTTACAGCAGCGCAATTCACCATGGCCAAGCTATGGAAACAATCAAGGTACCCATCGTTAGAAGAAAGGATAAAGAAAAGGTGATCTATACACACAATGGAATACACTCAGCCGTAAAGAAGAATGGCATTATAGCCTTTGCATGTAAAGAGATGGAACTGGAGGTTAGCATGTAAGGGAAACCAGCCAGTCCCCAAAAGCCAAAGGTCAAATGTTTTCTCTGACGTGCAGAAATTAATCCAAAATAAGGGAGGCAGATAAAACAACAACAGAAACAACAACAAAGAACAAGAGAGAAATGGAAAAGAGGGAAAGGGAATTTCATCAAAATAGAGGAAAGATCAGTAGGGTAGATGAATAGGATTGAGGAGGAGAAGGAAGGGACAGGAAGGGGAAGAACAGTAGAATGATTCTGACCACACTTTCATATGTGCATTCATGAATGTGGCACAGTGGGTCCTAGCATCAGCTGTATTCTTAGGACACTCATGTAACAACAACAACAACAACAAAATGTAAATGGTAAATGGATTGAAGAGCAATCCGTGGAAAGAAGTGGGGGCAGTGGTTGGGGAGAAAGTGCTAGAGATGACTGAACTGCAGCAGTTGTTTTGAGTACTTTTGTGATAATGTCAGGGTATATCCTGGTGTTCTTTATAATTAAAAAGAATACTTCAAAAAACTCAATATAGGTAGTATTAAATAGTCCAAGTATAATAATTTATATTATCATTTAAATTCTATTGATAGTTGTATAAAGAATGCAAAAAATAATTTCAATTCTCCATGTACATACTAGTCACACCCACAGGAAGTTTCTTGAGTTTTTTTATTTGTGAGCAAGGATCAAATTAATACTGCTATGTTTTGGATACAAGTACCCAAAAGGTCTACATGTTAAAGACTTGGTCCACAGGGTGGAGCTATTGGGAAGTGATGGGCCTTTGAGGGGTGGGGCCTACTGTGAGGTCCTTAGGTTACTGGGGGACCTTGTCTTAAAAGGGGACTGCAGGATCTTGGCTCCTTCCTCTAAGTGCTCCTGGCTCATGATGTAAGCAAGCTTTGAGGCTTTTCATACACCCACCATGATGTCTGCCTCAACACAAGCTCAAAGACATGAAGCAGACCTGTCACAGAAATGGAATCTCTAAAACTGAGGCAAAAGAATGTGTTTTCTCTGTGTAAGTTATTATCTCAGATACATATTTTTAATATAGACAGAAAACTGGACATAATACAAGTAGGAACACGGCTGGAATAGGAGAGGAGCTTCGTAAAGACTGTTGACAAACCCACTGACTAACTCTTACGCCACATCTCAGAAAAGCACTTTAATTCAGTCATTTGCCAAGTATGTGTCGGTACTACATTGTGCTTCTCGGGCTTTTATTTTTTCCCCTGTTTATTCTTTCCCTAGCAAGCTCAACCGCAATACTGTTGAAAATAAAAAACTAAACAATGGGTGTAAAAGTCTCTACAGGAAGAAAGAACAGGGAATTAGAAGAAATGAACTCTGAATCTCAAATCACAAAGCTCCTATCAATACAAAAGAATCAATTCTCTAAAGCTAAAGAGAAAAATAATCCATTGCTAAAGGTTGTAGGAAGTTTTAAATGGTCTCAGATTTATAAACTCCTAAGGACAGGAGGGGTGGTCCTATTCAACTTAGAGATGATTACAGAAAGCTGTCAAATGATGAAATAATTTCAAGAAAGGCTAGAAATGATGCATAACAAACCTAATTTACTTTGCTCTTTCCTACAGCAGCAGGAAAATAGAGCAATTACTGCATAGTTCAGATCCGAGTCTCATCTCTTAACTACAATACAATTGTACTCTGGCTAGAATTACCCTTCGATTGTTCATGTCTACACCTAGCCTGCTAAGGTAATGAGACAACATTTTAAAAAATCTTTTAATTGTGGAATCTTACACTAAATCGCGCCACTTCTTTCTCTGAAATAGGTCTGGATATTGCCTTTTCCTTTATGTCTCCATAGCAACCACTAGAATTCAGGTTACACAGCATCCTGATGCCTCATCTTCTAAATCAGATATTTAATCTCTCTCTTGCTTCCTCTTTCTTCTGACATTTCTAGTCTTAATTTATTTGATAGCTATATATAAGGAGTTTTCTTCGTATATTCATGTGGGAAAATCTGCCATGCTTAAATCCCTTACGAAAAAGGTGATGACATAATATTTGCATATAATCTTCATACATGATCCTATATATGTTAATCATCTTCAGATTATGTATAACACCTGATATGATGTAAGTGCTATGAAATGGTTGTTTTGCTCAATATTTAGGGAATGATAACAAGGAAAAAATCCATACATATTCAGTACAGATAGAATTTTTATTTTCAAATATTTTCCATCTGAGGTTGGCTGACTCCATGGATGCAAACTCTGCAGATATAGAGCTGACCATATAACAGAGTCTCAGGATTCCCAGCCACTAGTTTCAAGGCAATGCTTTCTGATCCAGAATTCATGGGCATTTCCTACTGAATGCCATTGCAAATTTAAAATCCTAAAGCCAATTTCCAAGGGCCCCTGTCAGAGCTGTGCTGTTACTATTGGCATAATATAAAATAATCCAGAACATCTACTTCAGACGGATCACTATGCTGCATGCTTGTTCAATTTGAGTATATAAAAAGGTCATCCATAACAGAAGTATAAAGAATACAAAGAAAGAAATACAAATAACACCCTCTCACATACCACCCACTGTGCAAAAAGATCAGGGACATCTGATGGCTGTCCCAGCCCCTCCCACTTCCATAAAAGTAAGTACTACCCTACATATAACATATAATACATGATGTATGTGATTTAAATACATTTGTATAATATATATAATGCTATATGAAACATCCTCCTAAGCCATTTCAGTTAGTGCTGTATATTTTTATCTTATATACATAAAATCACTGTATATATTTCTCCAAGGTTTGCTTCTATAGTTCAACATATTCCTGAGCAGTATTTTCTGCATGAAAATGACACAATTTATATAACCATTCTAATATCGCTTCTTTCTACCATATTTTAAATGCAGACTATGTTGCACAAATACTCCTGGTGAGTGTGGACAAGGGGCAAATACCCCTAGGCAAGGGAATGGGATGGTTGGGTAATAGGCTAGCACATCTTCAAGGTCGAAATGTTTTACAAACATTAAGCAATAAAGGGTCTTCTTATCAGTGGTGGGTAAGTGCTGGTAGCTACAAGTTCCCTCCTAAAATTACTCCTCTCAGACTTCCTGCAATTTTCTCCAGTACTGTACGATCAAATGCTTTCATTATTTGTCTTACAACTGGCTTCTTCCTGACTTCTGGTGATGCAGAATATGTTTTTTTTTTTTAAATTTTTTATTTTGAGCAAACTTACAAGATTTTAACAAAATAATATAAAATGTGTATAAAATATGCATATATTCTGGATTTTGCAATTATCCCCAGGAGTGCCCCCCCAATTACCCTCCCTTATCCCTCCCTTCCCCTTCCCATTATAACTCTAAAAAAAGTATTAGATTGTAAAGCATTACATCT
>PVKS010017287.1:12914-42404 GCA_004027875.1 Aplodontia rufa | reverse complement strand
GCCTCATTACATATGCATGATTAGTTAAATCCATGGCCACTAAAGATAAACATAACCTTCATCCCCTGTCCCATATCTGGAGATTGACATTGAGATTGAAAAATCCCAAACCTCTAACCCTGTCTTGGTGGTTCCAGTGAGCAGTGTCCACCCTGAAGCCATTAGTCAACTCTTTAGCATAGAAAAGAACATTATCACTTAGGAGGTTTCAAAGATTTGTAAGAGTTGTATGCCTGGAAATGGAGGTAAAGACCAAATATGTATTTCATAATACCATGTGCATTTCTAAAGATTTAAGGGACAAATATACTCTTATTGATTGACCCATGCTTGCTCATATGTCCTGTATTTTCATTCATTCCCTCAAATCTGACTTTATGTTATTTTCCATTAACATGAAATATTTCATTTGGTATTTCTTTTAGTCATAGTTTGCTGGTGATGAAATCTCTTAGCATTTTTTAAAATAAATATCTTTATTTTACTATTAGCATATCCACTGGATATGGAATTCGAGATTGACTGATTTTTTTCTTTCAGTATTTTAAAAGTGTTTCCCAGTGTCTTCTGGTCTCCATTCTCTGAAGATGTATGTCAGCCATCGTGAGCACCCAGTATGGTTATATTTGCTTTTCTACAAGTGTGCTTAAGACTGTTTTTATCCAAGCTGGAGTGGTGGCTCTGTGGTTATGATGCTTGCCTGGCATGGGCAAGTACACAGGTTTGAACCCCAGCACCACTTATACAACTAAGTGTAGCAACAGAGGCCACACGAAAAACTGCATAAAATTAATTCTGTCTGTCTTTCTCTCTTACCATTCTTTTCTCTTAAAAAAAAAAAACAAAAGCAAACTGTTTGTTTCCTTTGTTTTTTGATAGTTGGGCCATTGTGCACCCACATATTTGGTTTGTATTTCTCTTGCTGGGGTTTGCTGAGTTTCTGCTTGTTTCTTTAAATTTATGCCTTTTATCATATTTATAGGAATCGCAGGCATTATCTCCCCAAATCTATTCTGACTCACTCTCTTTTTGTCACTCTTCCTCTGGAACCCTAGTTACAAGTTAAACGTGATGTTGAACTATAAATCACTGATGTGCTCTTCAAGCTGTGCTATGATTATTTTCTCTCTACTCTTCCCAGTAGATCACTTCTGTTATCCATTTCAAATTACCATCCTTTGTTCCGTCATCTTCATTGAGCTATTTAGCCAATTCCGTGAATTTTCATTTCACTCTAATTTTTCAGTTCTATAAATTTTGTTATTTCTTTCTTACCATTTTTATTCCTGTGCTGAGATCCCCTCCATGTTCATGATTATGATAATAACATTTTTTTGTATCATTGAGTTCAGTAATAATGGGTGCTTTGAAATTCTTGACAGCTAGTTCTGATATCTTAGTCAGCTTGGATTCAGTTTATATTGATTTTTTTCTTCTAGTAAATATGAGTCATAATTTCTCTTTCTTCATTTGTCTAGAAAATTTGAGTGTTCCATTTATTGGATACTGTGACTGATGCATTACAAAAACATCATGTCTGTTATCTCCTGAAGAATGAAAATTTGTGTTTGTTTTAGCAGTTATCTTGACTGAATTCAAACTCTAAATTGTCTTCCCCATAATGAGTGGCAGCTGCAATTTCTATTGTTGTTTTTTTGTTTTTTTGCCTTTGGGGGCGTTTTGGAGCATACCATGCGTGCTCTGAGTGCAAGGGTCAGCCAGAGATTTGGACAGAGTCTATAAAAAGACTTTGGGTCTTCCAATCTAGGGATCCCTCCTTTCCAGCTTTGGTGACAACTTGTTATATTGCCCTCTCATGCTTCATGCTAATAGCTCTCAGGTTTCTAGTCAAGTTTGCAAAACCCAATATAGCAGGCACATGTGCATGTTCATCCTCGAGGCACAAACTCACAAACACGGGGCATCCACCCAGTATTTTATTCTTCCAAGTGTTGACTCCCTGCCATTTTGATCTGCTCTTGCCAGTTCTACAGCACTTTCAAATAGTTGCTTTCCCCCCGCCCCAAGTATATAAGTACAGTTTTGCTTTCTCTTTTGGAAGAAATTTTAAAATTATTTTTATAATTTTTATGATTTGAACTCATTTACAATTTAGTGGTATAATTGGTATGCATGGTTTCAGTTCTGTACTATTATATTAATTGTATTTACTTGGAATAATATTTTATATTTATAAAGTTGCTTTTCTGACACCGTTTAATCTCGCACTCTTCTACTTAAGTTTTGTTCATATTTGCCTTGATACTTGTTCCTTTTATGAAATACTTAAAAGATACTTGTATAATTACTGACCAATCATTCAACTACTGGCTTTTACCTTTACTTAGCTGACTTGATTTGTAATGATTGCTATGAGATGATCAATAGGTTTATTCTGATTTTTCATTTCTTCTATTCTATTTTTAATTATATTACACTTGCCTTGACAGAATATCTGCTATTTAAGAATTATGCTTCTTGTCGCCATTTTGCTTATAAAGAGAAAATAATGTGAGGAAAATTGTTAAATATATCATATCACATATTAAATATAAATAAAAGGGCACACAAATGAAATTAAACACATCAATCAAATAATATTACTGCAAAGCACATGATTGTTCTTTATCTAAGAGTCTCCCCAGAAATCATTTAGTTAGCTTAGAACTTGTCCACTAGTAGATTCCTTAAAAAAAGCTTTTGGATATAGTATCCTCTGGTTCTTGCAGGTTAAGTCAGATTTATTATCACTTTAATATTATGTGACAACATGGATGGATATAAAATCTTTTAGCTTATACTTTATTTCCTAGAGCTTGTAAAAAATGTTGTTCTGCAATTGCTTTGTCTTGTATGTTGCTATTAAAAATCTGATGCCAATCTTACTTTTCTTTCTTTAGTATGAGACTTACTCTTTTTGTCTACAGTCCTAAGGTTTTGTTTTTTCCCATCACTATAAATATCAAAATGTTATATTATGATATGTTTTGGAGTTGCATGTTTCTGCTCATTTTTTTTTCAGAAATACTGTGTTCTTATGAGTAAATTCATATATTTTATCTCAAGAAATTTTCCTGAAAAATAATTGAAAATAGGTTCTGTAGCAGTGGCTCAGCAGTTAAAGTGCTTGCCTGGTATGTGCAAGGACCTGGGTTCGAAGTCCAGCACCATGTATACAACAAAGTGTTGGTGCAACAAAAGCCACAAGAAAAACTCAATAAAATTGGTTCTCTCTTTCTCTCTCTCTCTCCTTCTCTTTAAAAAATAATTGAAAACAATTCTTTTCCATTATTATTGTTCATTTTATTGTCTGAGATGCTAACTATGTATCAGTCTTAATATACCTACCTTATATATAAATCATGTTTACTGTTTGGATGCTATGTTATATCTTCCTTCTGCTTCAGGACCATTTGAGAAATTTTTTATCCACTCAAAATTTTGATTCTTATGTTGTTTTCTTTCTGTACTTCTTTGTGTGGACAAAAATGACCACTTTTTCATCTTGTGATATCTATTGTAGGACTGACAATCAATTGTGTGCATACTTAGCTACAAGTCTTTAGATAGCCTATTATTTTATAGTTTGAGAACATTTCTCATCTCTAGTGAAATACATTAGGAGGTGGTTGTTGCATTTTTACTTTTGTGATTCTTTTGCTTGTTTGTTTATTATTCAAATTTTTTTCTGTACCCTTAATATTAAAAGGCAGCTTGGTTAAATATACAGTCCTTGAAATGCACTTTCTTTAAGTTTCTTTAAAATTCTTCTTAATAAAACCCTCTTAATTATTTTTGTATTGCTGCTACCATGTCTTGAAAATATTTCCATCCTTTCCCAGTTCTTCCCTTTGCCCCAGTAACAGTGGCTTCCAGGTCCACAGAATTATTTTCTATTGTGCAATATATACGGCTCTGAAATACTGGTAACAAAAGTATTTACAACACATTCATACTAAATGTGGGTCTCTCTTTTATTGGTGATAATTTAGTGTTTGAACAATCATGGTTCCCATCTTATTTTAGTCAATTTTTTCATTGCTATAACCCAATGATCTAATGAGAATAATTTTAGGAGAAAAAGTTTAATTGAAAGATCACCAATTCAGAGGTCTTAGTTCACAGAAGGCAGGATCTATGGATCCTCAGGGCTTGAGAGGAGGTATAACATCATGGTGGAAGGCATGGCAGGGGAGCAGAGCAAGAAACTCCCTGCCAGATTAAAAAAAAAAATACCCCAAAGGCATACCCCTAATGACCCACCTCCTCCAGCCACACCCTACCAGCCTACCTTTAATCTCTGACAGGGATCAACTGATTGAGTTAAGACTCATAAACCTCTCATTTCACCTCAGCCATCCTGGATTGTCTCATGCAAGCTTTTGGGGGACACCTTTCTTCCAAATCATACCACCATCCCTGTGGCATTGTTCTGCCTCTTTTACAACTGGTACCTGAAATGATGTTTAAAGTTACATGCCATGGGTGAAAGCCTTGGTGTTTAGCCTGTGGCACCATTGAGAGGTGGTGAAACCTGTAACAGTAGAGCCGAGTAGGAGGAAGTTAGGTCACTCACGCATGTCCTTGAAGTATCAGAACCTAGCCCCTTCCTCTTGCTCTTTCTCTGCTTCCTGGCTGCTGTGAGGTGAGAACCCTTCCTCTGATACTTGCTACCTGCTGTGATGACTTGCTTCACCATACTCCCAAAGTGATGGCATGGTTACCATGGACTGAAAGAGCTGAATATATGACCGACAACAAATATTTCCTCCTTTTAAGTTTTTTGTCTCAGGTAGTTTATCACAGTGATGGAAAACTGACTAATAATACAACCTGTGTCTCACCTCACTGTCACAAGAATAGTCTCTGGAACTGTCAGGGATTTGTGTGTTTATTTCCCTGCTTAAACATGACAATGTTTGAAGTGTCATTTATATCCTCAATACACTGTAAGTATGAGTCATGTAGATTTTATTTACTCTTCTTTTTGACCTTTATGAGAATTTTTGAGAATGTATGGAAATCATAACTTAGACTACTATTATCATCTTACAAAATCTTGGAACTCCATCAATTTCTTTTAAAGATTTCAGATTAACTGTCATTAGAAACAAGAAAACCAGAATCAGGAATATGATGTCACACAAATATGTGAGAAGATTAATATATGGAAATCTATATAGATTGAACATGAAATATTTAAGCATGCCCCTCTTACTGCCCTTTATTTTCAAGAATTTTGAATATAAGTAAGCCCTGATTATTAATATGCATTAGGGAAAAATATTATGGTTTTAGAAGTTTTCTACTGAGTTCATCTAACAACAACCAAATCTGCCTGTGTAGATTGAATTAAAGCTCTAAATTATTCATGCTTCTCTAATACAGATATATATCCATAAAATCGTCATGGCTTCAAGGAGAGCACAGTACAATTACCTCTTTTCTTGAGTTTGCTTTGGCAATAACATATTAGCATATGTGACTTGAAACATGTTCATACACTGGGTTTGCCTTCTGGAATTTGTACTTTTAGCCACAGTAAAATCATTATTCATATAGTTGTTAGTCTGCTGAGATTGAGAGTCATAAAGTGAAGATCCTATGTAACCTGATATTTGGCATCAAACCCAGATTAGGTTATGAGAGTAAATTAACTACCTAATTAAGTAACATGCACATGTTGCATTGATGTGAAAATTTACTTGTAAGCAACTGAATTTTTGGATAGTTGGTCTGCAGACTCATTGTGGTAATTTCTACAAGGAGAGCTGCTAAAACAAAAATCTAAAACTGGTGGCAGTGGTTTTGGAACTGATCAGCAGGTAGCAAGGAAACCGATATGGAATGTTAGAAAAGTACTGAGCAATATATAAGAAGTGGGGAAAATGTCAACCTATGCCATGTAGTAGCTAAATATTTGGTGAAACTGTCACCCATGATAACAGGGAGAACAGAAAACATATCTAATAAACCTGTCATGTTGATTGAAGAGATTTTGAGGTCAACTGTTGGAATCCTGAGACTGCTGCTGAAAGTTGCATTTGATATAGTTCTATAAAATAGGAGGAAACTAGCCAGGGTAAAAATAGAACAGAGAGCAAATACGAAGAGCTTAGACCTGCTACTATTTAGAAAATGGTAAAGTTAAACTGTTTTTTAACCATGTTAAATATATGGTTGTTCATATTTAGCCTTAGATGAAAGAATGATTCTCTGGTATAGCAATAAAATATAGACCCAAAATATGACAAAATAAGGATGTGGCTGTAATACCATTTTTAAGATCTCATGAAGGATTAAATGAGCATCTTAAAGAACTTTTTAACAGGAAAAACTGGGAACTTCTAATTTGAACGGCTCTTTTGCACAGGTATCATACATTCTGGGAACCTGTAATTGAAATTAATATGAGAAGTACAGCTAAGATATAATTTATTTTGTGGCTTTTGGAATATGATATTACCTAGAGTAAACTTCATAGAAAAAATAATGTTCAATATGTTTTTCAGGAGTGGTCATAGAGATTGTTGTTTTAGGAAAAAGAAAGACTAGATGACAGAATGGAGATGTGGAGATGCGGGGAGTAATCGACCGGCTGTTCATTCTCAGAGAGCACATACAGCGTGTAATCAAAGAACATCACATGCAATATTTGTCCAGATATGGTGCACAATTTCTGCAGATCAATTACTGATAATGTGCAGTTCACTATTACTCTTTTCCAATGGGAACATTTCTTGCGGTTTCCCCCATCCATTGTCAGTTCATAAGTTTCTGGATTATAAGAAATTCTGTCTAAACATAATATAGGACCTCTGATCCTGGACCTTGAGTATGCTATGGTGATTAGATGAGAGCTTGGGAGAATCTTTGGATAAGGATGAATATATGTTACATATAATTGTAACCAACAAATAAACTGTTAAAAACAGAATTATTATCTTCTTTCTTTAACTAATATTATACATTCATACTCCTGTCATGGTGGAAATGAGACAAAGGGGAAATTTAGGCAGTCAGAGTAGTTAGAATGTTGGTCAAACAAGAGAAAACTGGTTCTTTTTCTTTTAAGATCAATTTGACACCCCCAGTGCTAGTAAGAAGGGTCTGGCAAGGTGGGTCCAGGTGCAGACACTCCCTTCTGCTGAGCAAGCTGCCACATTCTTTCTATTGATGCCTGAGGCAGAAACCCAAGACTGGACCCAACCACAATTTTGTGTGTCCCTGTCGTAGGTTTGGAGGAAGGGAAAGAGATAACCAACTGAAGGAAGAACAGACCATAAAAATGGCAAACCTAACTCCCTCTTAGGCTTTGTCCTCTTCTCCCAGTCTGGGAAAAGTGTGCTCCCTTCTCTATGCTTTGCTTTCTATTATTTTTCTTAAAATAAAATCTGTCTACCTTGCTTGCCTCAGTGTCCCTCGGTTTCATTCTTCATCTCCAGGGGACATGAATCCAACTTCCCCCAAACCGGCATCAGAAGCACTGTACTACACAATACTTGCTTGATCACATGACTTGTTTTGATCAAAGATCAGGAGTCACCAGCCACCAGCCAAGATTTAAAATGTTCTTTTGCACTTGAACTTGCATTGTTATACTTTTGGGTTTTTTTTTTCTTTTAAAAGATAGGGACAGTGAGAGAGAGAGAATCAATTTTATTTAGTTTTTCATGCTGCTTTTGTTGCTCTGATACTTCATTGTGCATATGGTACTGGGGTTTGAACCTGTGTCCTCGTGCATGCCAGGCAAGTGCCATAACCTCTAAGTCACCACTCCATCCCCCTTGAACTCTTTCTTAAGTTCACATATGAAGAATATGAGTGGTAGTTTCAGGGTCCAAGAAGGATTACTGAGAAACATGGAGATGACCTGAGCCCAACCTGCAGTTTGGTGTCAAACTCAAACAAGCCTGGCAAGTACAACCAGGATCAGCTGAACCTCAGGTGCACAAGTACCCAATAAATAATGATTTTTGTATGCAGATAGAATTAGAGGTTATAATACTTTGTTATAGTAATATCTAAATCACAAACTGTTTTATTTAACCAAGTACTTTGATGAAACATTAGGAATGAAGAACAGGACAATTTCATTGTTAGAAGGAAGATGAGGATTTAAATTGGGAGAAAAGGCTGAATTTATGACCTAAGAAATTAGTATATATTTGCAAGGAAGACCAGAAAGAAAAAATGAAGAGACTCAAGCAAACAAGAAGGGATATAACAGAAGAAATTTATTCTGAAATTAAATTACATCTAAATCTGCAGTTTCCACATTTATACATTTTTTCCAGTTAAAAATGATTCAAAATCTCAGTGTGTTGTCTTGGTGACCTTTTTGACTGAAATGTGCAATTAGTTTTTATGGCTAAAACAGTCCTGAAAGTTTAAAACATAGTTGGTCAAATCCATCCTGGTGGGAATTCTCTCCCTTACAGCCTCTTCAGTGCTTACTGGAAGCAAGAAGACATAACTAAATTGGTCAGAGAATTTAAGCCCTCTGACTTCACTGACAGATCCAAGTGGAGGAGGCAAAATTCAGACCCATCAGAGATCTTCAGTCTTCCAAGGTAGAGCCAGGAGGGAAGAGCTCTTCCTTTTGTTTGCTAAACTTGGAGAGTGAATTTGTGGATTCTTATAACCATTTTCACGATTTTCCTTAAGTCCTGCTTCCTATAACCCTTTAGTTGAAAAACTGTAGTCAGTACAGGGAACAAGCATAGAATGAAAACAGATAACAAAAATCGGACAGCACTTGAATACTTGGGTGCAGTCATCCCTAAGGGTTCGGTACCCAGCTAGTTAATGGGTGAGCTTTCAAATCCCCTTTTATTCACTCATTTCAGTTCACTTTAGTTTGTGTAACATTCCTTGAAAATTTCCTTGCTAATGCTTTGGACTTTAATTTAAAGAAAATTTCCTATGCCATTCTGATAGGAAGGAATAAAGCAGTACACTTAGCAATAGTTAAAAAATGTTCTCAGAATTCTTGATGTTAACATTTACGTCCAAGTAGACATAAGAACAGTATGTATGTGTTCTGAGTGAATAATGGGAAAATTATAAAAAATAGAAATTGATACTTCATTCTTGCACACAAAATAAACAAAACATGAATCCTAAAATCCATGTGATGAAGTAATATAATTAAACAAATATTGGATCAAAATGAAGAACATGGAAATAAAGATATCATAATATAAAAATATTACAAGGAAAAACCGAATACCAAAAATTATGAAATTATTGTGTTACATTGGTAAAATAAATACGTAAGATCTATTTAAAGGGAAAAATGGAAATAAGAGCTGCTGAGGAAAAGTATACAATGGAAAAGTAATAATATGACAATGTATTAGACTCAAATCACAACAGCATCATAAAAAAGTTAATACTTAAAACTATTCATCCATCTCAAATTTATCTAGAAATTCAATGTGGTCTCAATCAAAATATTAACAAGTATTATTTACTAACACTGAAAAAGATTCATACCAAATTTAATCTTAAAAAATACCCAAATAAACAAGAGTACTTTCAAACACAGTGAAATGGCAGCATGTAAACCTTAAAATTAGTAAACCTACTTAATGTATATAAAATTATATGCAACATATAATAATTTATGTACTATAACACCACAGAATGAAATGTAGCACAAGTTTGTATGTCTATAAATTTTCTTCAGTAGCCTGTGATATTAGCAAAATGGCAGAATAGAACTTTCTAGTGCCTGTCCTCTTACAGAAACATCAATGTGAAGAACTATGCATCTGCAAATATAACTTTATGAGAGTTAAAGAAATTCGGGTGAGAGAGTATAGAACCTGGATGGAGCGGAGAAATAAGTAAGAAAATATGCATTAAAGAGGGTAGAAAGGCCCATTTCACCTTACCCACATCAATCCTCACCACAGTCCAAGCAGCAGAGCACAGAAGGGTACAGTCTGCATGGGAGAAAGAGAGTAACAGGAACTTCCACCTTGGCTAAGAATTTCAGTACTACGACTGAGCCAAGAAACATGGCACCACGCCAGCTTCAGAGACCACAGGCTCTGAAGGTCATAGGTCCCTGTAGATTCAGACTTCAGGCCTGCCTGAGTGCCCAGCCATCCATGCAGCCTCATAGTCCAGGCCAGCACCGAAGACCCTGCCTTCAGTTACACCATATGTTATGGTTTGGATATGAGGTATTCCCCAAAAGCTCATGTGAGACAATGCAATGAGCAGATTATGAGAACTGTGATGTAACTGGTGGATTAATAATTTGAATGGATTCCTGGATGATAAATACAGGCAGACAGGGTGTGATTAGAGGAAGAATGTCACTGGAGATTTGACTTTGGGGTTATGTTTTGTTACTGGCTAGCAGAGCTGTCTCTGCTTCCTGGTTGCCATGAACTGAGCAGCTTTTTTGCACCACACCTTATCATCGAGGTCTTCTGCCTTATCTTGGGCCTAGAGCTATGCAGTTGACTGATCATGAACTGAATCCATGAAAGAGTGAGTCAAAATAAAGTTTTCCCCCCTCTAAGTTGTCCTTGTCAGGTCTCTCAGTCATAGCAATGAATGCTAACTAACACACCATACTACAAGGACCATCTTCCCAGTTGACCCTCCATAGCCTCAGGCTCTAGGTCAAAACCTGCAGCTCCTGCATTCAGGCCTACTGCAAAGACAAGCCAGTCCTCATAACCACAGACCCAAAGTCCACCTAAGTATCTTGTTGTTACTTATTGATTCCAGGACGCAGTTAATCTCTGTGTCCCAGGTAGTATGGCACCTATAGCTCCACATTTTAAGGGAACCATGGCCTAAGTCCATCCTAGCACTCCAGCTAAATCTTCATGGACCCAAATGCAGGCACATTTGCAGCAGGACTGTCTCAGGTATGATCCAGCAAACCTTGGCTTCAGGCTTGTCCCCACCAATAAAAACTATAGGTTTAGCCAGCAGACCAAAGCTCCACGTTCACCTCAGTAAACCTATGCTCCAGTCCTGACATCACAGACCCAGACAACAGGACTGACCATAAGAACCTACAAGCCAGGTATGTCCACCTGTTGTCTCAGGTACCTGGTCAGTCTTTTCAAGGATTCAAACAGCAAACTTGCCCAGAGATCCCACAAAACAGCCCACAAAGAATCTTTCAATGGGCAGATCAGTGAAGCACTTTTCTGTCAAAGCCTTTCTGTAGACTGGAATAGATGTCTGTTTCTTTATATGCCAAGATGCCAACAAATGGTCAGAACCACTGGTAATCAAAAAGTGTGATTCCACAAGGAAACACAATAGGTCACCAGTAACTGAAGAAATGGTTTACAAACTGCCCGCCAAAACATTCTAGGTAATGATCTAATGAAGGCTCAGTGAACAACAAGAGAACACAGATAAAAAACTAAACAAAATCAGAAAAGCAATAATCAAGCAGAATTAAATTTCAACAAAGATATAGAAGCCATAAAAAAAGAAATGAACAAATACTGGAATCAAAAAACTTAATGTCCGAAAAAAAATTCCACAGAGAGCTTCAACAGCACAATCAACCAAATAGGAAAATGAATCAGTGAACTAGAAGACAAGCCATCTGAAGTTACCCATTCTGAGGAACAAAAAGAAAAACAGTTGAAGGAAATTCTTGTTTAAGAACAAATGCATATCATATTGTTATTTTACATGCATTTACGGTTGTACATTAACTCAACTCCCTAATAAAATGTTTTTAAAAGAAAAATAATGATAGTAAAGTGGAGAGAAAGCCTATAGAACTTGCAGGAATTAACAAATGAACCAAGAAATACATTATAAAATTCTCATAAGGAGAGGAGAAAGAGAAAGGGCTAGAAATATTAAGTAAAGGAATAATGAAAAAATAATTTACAATTCTCTAGAAGGAAATGAACATCCAGATCCATGAAGCCTGAAGAACTCCAAGTAGGTTAAATACATTTATAATCAAATTATCAAAAGTTAAAGACAGAATTTTGAAAACAAGAGAAAAATAATTTATCACATACATGGGAACTGATATATATGAACTTCTCAGTAGAGCCTATCAGACTAGGAAAATATATTCAAAAGGATGAAAGAAAAAAGTATATGCAGAATGTCTATTCTTCAAAACGGAAGAGAGAAATGGATTTTTCTAGCCAAATAGAAACTATGAGAGAGGGGCTAGAGTGGTGGTTCAGTGGTTACAGTGCTTGCCTGGCATACATGAGGATCCCAGCACCACATACACAAAAGAGTGCTAAAGCCACATGAAAAAAATAAATGAAATTCTCTCTCTCTCTCTCTCTCTCTCTCTCTTTCACTTTCCCTCTCTCTTAAAAAAAAGAAAAGAAAAAAAATCCTGTGGGAGATTGGCATTTATCCAAAAGAACTAAAGTCATGAAAGTCATGATACTATAGTGATGCTTGCATATCCATGTTTATAGCAGCACAATTCACAATAGCCAAGTTATGGAAGCAAACAAAAAGTATGTCAAGGGTCGGATAAAGAAAATATGGGATATATATATATATATATATATATATTCAGAGTTTTATGCAGCTATAAAGAAGAGAGAATTATGTCATTTGCCGGAAAGTGGATAGAACTGGAGAACATCATGCTAAGAAAAGCCGGACTCAAAAAGTGAAAGATATATGTTTCCTCTCATATGTATAAGCTAGAGAGAAAAAAGAAAAGAAAAGGAGCCTCATTAAGATAGAAAGAAGACAACAGAATTGAGGATAAGGATCTCAGGAAAAAGGAAGAGGAAAGGGAAATGGCAATTAATGAGGAATGAATCCCACTACTTTGTATAACTGTAATGTATAAATTATAAGGAACAAAAGCTATTGGATTTCATTGCAACTAGACCTATATAAGAAATATAAACCTATATATAAGCAAGAATGATGGCTCAGAAATTATGATACTTGTCTGGCATGCACAAGTACAAGGGTTTGAATCCAGAATCACATATACAACAAAGTGTTGGAGCAATAAAAGCCACATGATAAACTAAATAAAATTGATTCTCTATTTCTCTCTCTCTCTCTCTCTCTCACTGTCCACCTCTCTCTAAAAAGACAAAAATTTAAAAAAATGAAATATTGAAGTGAGTCTGGCACAGTGGCACATGCCTGTGACCGCAGTCTCAGGAGGCTAATGCAGAAGGATCTCAAGTTCAAAACCAGCCTCAGCAATTTAGTGAGGCCCTCAGCAACTTAGTGAGATGCTGTCTCAATAAATAAATAAATTAATAATACTAAAGGAAATTCTTTAAGTTGAAACAAGAGCACATGAGCAGATACATATGAAAACAAAAAAAACTCACTCTAAGGGTAAAACACAGGAAATTCATAATATTCCAGTACTGTAATTTTAAGTTTTTTTTAGTGTCACTATGAAAGTTAAATGATAAAAGTATTAAAAATAACTACAGTTGCAATAATTTGTTAATGAATCACTGCATATGAAAAGTGTAAATTGAGATATAAATAACATAAAATTTAAGGTGAAGAGAAGTTATAGAGTTTTTGTATAAATTATCAGCATAAAATAAACTATATTTTATGTAAGGCTTATAGTAGCCACAAAGAAAAATTAATTAAAGTATATTAGTACAAAAGGTCAATAATCATAAAATAAAACAATAAGAGAGGAAGAATGGAAAAAAGAAACTATAAAAGTATAAAACATTATCAGAATAGCAGTAGCAATTCCTTACCTATAAATGATTACTTTAAATGTAAATGGGTTAAATTCTCTAATAAAAAGGCATAGAAAGATTGAATAGATAAGCAAAAAAGATCAAAAAGGAAACAATATATAACATGCTACCTATAAGATATGCATTTCAGCTATAATGAAACACTAACTGAAAGTTAAGAAATAGGGAAAAAGTTTTCCATGCAAATGGTGAGCAAGTAAGAGCATTGATAGCTATAGTTATACCAAATGAATCATACTATAGGTCATTAGCTGTCCAAAGAGACAAAGTAGGCCTTCCTGTAATGATAAAGGAGTCAGTTTATTAAGAAAATGTAGTAAATACACATTCCCGAAAACAGAACACCTAAATATATAAGCAAATAGTAAGAGAACCAAAAGGAGAAATAGACAATAATATTATAGGATACTTCAGTACCCTACTTTCAACAGTGGACAGTTTATCCAGACACATTGTCCATAAGGAGGCAGCAGAACTGAATAACACTTAAGACCCAATAGGCTTAACTATATAACCAGAGCTGTCCATTTCACATCAGCAAAATACACACTATTTTTAAGGACACATGTAACAATCCACAGAATAGATATTATTTTATGCAAATATATAAAAACTAGTCTTAACTAATTCAAGAAGATTTAAGTTACATCAAGTATATTTTATGGTCACAAGGGTATGAAATTAGAAATCACTAACAGGAGGAAAACTAGAAAATACATAAATGCATAAAAATTGAACAACAAGCTCTTGAACAACTCAATTGATTAGAGAAGAAATTTAAGACAAATCAATAATATTTTGGTACAAATGAAAATGGAAGTACAAGGTTGCAAAACTTGTTTAATGTAGCAAAAGCAATTCTAAGAGGAATGCTTTTTAGCAATAAATATGTCAAGAAAAAATATTTCAAACACTCTAACTTTATAAATCAAGGACCCTGAAAATTGAACAAAATAAATTCAAAGTCAGAGGAAGGAAGGGAAAAATAAACATCATAGGAGATTTGAAAAAATAGAAACTAGAAAAACATTTTTAGAAAATTAGTGAAACTGAGAGCTGTTTGCGTGAAATGATAAAATGAATGAACAAAGCCATAGCTAGACCCACATAACAAGAAAAAAGCTCAAATAAAATAAAAAGTGAATAAGGGACATCACAATGAATACCACAAAAATAAAATCATGAAGGATTACTGTGAATAATCATATGCCAACAAATTACATAACCTAGAAAAAAAGAATAAATTCCTAGGAGCATACAATCAGCTAAGACTAAGTAAAAAATTAATAGAAAGCATGAAAAGACAAATAACAAATAAGAAGACTGAATTAGTCATCAGTTATTTTTCAACAAAATAAAACACAGGACCAGATGGCTTCATACATTAATTATGTTGAACATTTAAAGAAGAATTAATATCAATTTGTCTCAAACTCCTCAAAGAAACAGGAGAGAAAACACTTCCAAATTCTTTTCACCCTAATAGCAAAAGCCTACAAATGCACCACAAAGAAAGAAACCCAAAGGGCAACATTCCTGATGTACATGGATAGAAATATGCTCAACAAAATACTAGCAAGCTAACTTCAATAGCACATTAAAAGACAATTCAACATAACCACGTGGGTGCAAGGAAGGGGTAACATGCACAAGTCAGAAAATGTGATATACCACATTAACAGAATGAAAAATAAAAGCCACATGATTTTCTTAATAGATAAGAAGAAAGCCTCAATTCATGATAAGAAATTTCAACAAATTGTATAGAAGCAATGTAGCTCAAAGTAATAAAGGCCACATATGACATGTTGACTGCTAGCATTCATACTTACTAGTGAAAATGGCTTTTCTTCTGAGATCTGGAATAAAGCAAAGATGCTTATATTTTTACTTGCTTCTTTTATTCAATATGCACTGGAAATCTAGGCAAGGAACAATTAGGCAAGAAAAAGAAATAAAAGACATCTAAATTGTAAAGGAAGAAGCAAAATTATCTCTGTAGATAATATGATCTTAGGCATAGAAAAATTTAAAGAGTCTACCAAAAATTATTAGAAATAATAAATGAAGTTTGGCATCATGATGCATGCCTGTTTTTCCAGCAACTTAGGAGGCTAAGGCAGGAGGATCATAAGTTCAACGCAGCCTCAGCAATTACTGAGGCCCTAAACAACTTAGCAAGACCCTGTCTCAAAGTAAAATATAAAAATAATGGGCTGGAGATGTGGCTCGGTGGTTAAGTGTCCCTGGGTTCAATTCTCAGTATCCCCCAAAAGAAATAATAAGTGAATTTAATAAAATTACAATATATATATATAAATGTATAGAGTTTAGTAACTTTATATAAACACAAGGAACTCTAAAATGCAATGAAGATTAGTTTTGTTGAAGGCAGAAAACAAAAGACGGAATGAACTTAACCAAGGAGATGAGACATCTATATTCTGAAAACTTTGAAACTTTGATTAAATAAATTGAAGACACAAATGAAACTTATCCCACTTTTATTAATTGGAAAAATCATTATTGTTTAATGTGCAAACTACCTAAAACCATCTATATACTCAATGCAATCTATAAAAGTAACAATGACATTTTTTCACAGAAATGGAAAACTAATCTTAAAATATATATGGAATCACAGAAGTACCTGAACAGTCAAATAGATTTTAAACAAAAAGAATGAAGAGGAAGGCAACAGAGCATCTGATTTCAAAGTATACTAGAAAGCTATCGCAATCAAAACAGCACAATACTGGCATAAAATAGAGAAACTGACCAGGGGAACAGAATAGAAAGTCCAGAAATAAATTCACAAAGTTGTGATCAATTAATTTTCCACAATGATGCCAAGAACACACAATGGGGAAATGACAGTTTCTTCAATAAATGGTGCTGGGAAAACTGAATACCTACATGCAACAGAGTGAAATTGGACCATTATCTCATACCACATACGAGAAGAAATCAGCTGCAAATGGAATACAACCTAAATAAAAGCACGTGAAAAAATATCAACATTCTTAATATTCGGAGAAATTGCAGATCAAAGCCACAAAGCAATATCACCTTACACCTGTCAGAATGGCTGTGAACAAAAAGACAAGAGGTAAGAAGTGCTGGCAAAAACACAGAGAAAAGGAAAAAGCTGTGCAGTGTTGGTGGGAATGTAACTTGATACAGTCAATATGAAATAGATAAGGAAAATGAAATATGGCTTAGAGTGGTGGCGCATCCCTGTAATTCCAACAGCTTGGCAGACTGAGGCAGGAGGATCATGAGTTCAAAGCTAGCCTCAGGAACTTACTGAGTCTCTAAACAACTCAGTAAGATTGTGCCTCAAGGAAGATTAAAATTAAAAAGAAAACATGACCTGGGGATGTGGATGGCTCAGTAGGTAATGACACTGAGTTTAATCTCCAGTACCAAAAAAATAAAAATAAAAAAGTAAAGGAGAGGTTGAAGTAGTGGCTTGGTGGTTACGGTGCTTGCCCAACATGCACAAGTACACAGGTTCAAACTCCAGCACCCACGTACACAAGTAAGTGTCAGAACAACGAAGGTCATGTGAAAAACTCAATAAAAATTGATTCCGTCTCTCTCTCACTGTCCTTCTTTCTTAAAAAAAAAAAAAAACTAAAGGAAAAAGAAAATATGATATGAATCCTGCTTTTATACGTAATTATAATGCACTCATTAAAATAATAATAGTAAATGGAGAACCCAATAGAAGAAAGACCGGTAGAGTAGAGCAACGGGAACCTGGAAAGGGTGGAAAGTGGAATAAGGAAGGCACTGGAGAGTGATCATGATCGAATTATTTTACATGCATTTATGAATTTGACATAATGAATTCCACTATTATGTGTAAATACAATACACCAATAATGAAAATGTGATATTTATATACACACAATGCTTTTCTTTGTGTGTATGAAATATTCTTTGACCATTAAAAGAGAAATCACACCACTTGTGACAATGTGGATGATCTGGAAAGCATTATGCTCCATGAAATAAGCCAGTCATACAGAAAGTTACATATTCCACGATCTCAATTAGCCTACTCAGAGAAGCAGAGAGAAGAATGGTGATCACCAGAAGCTAGAAGGCAGAAGAGGTGGGAGACAAGGTCAGAGTACAAAGAATTCAGAAAGGATGAATAAATTCTGGAAATTTATTTTATAGCCTGATGACTGTCATTAATTATACCGTACTGTTTCTAGGAAATTTCTAAGAGAGTAAATGTTAATTGTTCTCTCCCCAAATAATAAATATGTTTGGTGAAGGATAGATTAATTAGTTTCATTTAATCATTTCACAGTGTATACAAACATCAAAACATCACTTTGTACATTGTAATTTTATTAGTCAATTATATTCTAGTAAAGGTGGGAGAAAATAAAAATAAATTTAAAAATAGACATAAACACATATACACAAAATTAATAAGTAAGATGGATAGAGAGATGGCCTTTTTAATTTTTTTAATTCTTTTCCACTATTGAATTTTATTTTTTATGTTAGCCTGTATTACTTTCACGAGGCAATAGAACATCATAGTTTGGAACTTACATTTGAGAGCTGGGCCATTTGGTTTCAAATTGATATTTTAACATTTACTAAATGTATGACCAGGAGAAAATCATTTAATTTTTTGAATCCTCAGCTTCATCATCTAAACAATGATAATAATAATAAATAATCAAAATATAAACCTCATAGAGATGAAGTTAGAATTACATTAGTTAACATATTAAAAGTTTAAAACAATGAAAGGTATACGGTGAAGACTCAATAAATGTCAGCTGCTGTTATTATTATCCCTACTTTAAAAAATCTTTTATGATGTTTGGGTACAGTGAAGTATTCAAATTTAAGTGCAACATTTCAATGAGTTTTTATAAATGCATACACCCCTACCCCAATTAAGATGCAGCATATTTTCATCACTGAACAAAAGTTCCCTTCTACCTCTTTCCATGAATTCCTACCCTTCATAGAAATATGCTATTCTCATCTGTCATCACGGATTAATTTTTCCTATTCATGAATTATGTAATAATAGAACACACATGTATTTCTTTATTTCTGGCTTTTTTACTCAGAACCTTTCAAATCCACCTATGCTGTATCCCTTTATATAAACATAGCCAAATTATTTTATCGATCTCTCATTAAGGAATATTTGAGTTGTTTCCATTTTGGAGCTATTATGAAGAAAGATGCTATAAGTAGGCTATTTATATGTCTTGATGTTTCAATGAATATTTTCTCTTTGTTAATTAGGTGTGAAGTAGAATTCCTGGATATTTAATAAGTGTGTGTTTCCAAAACTCTTAGACCATTTCACACTCTCACAAGCAGTGTATGAGGATTCTAGTTCCTCATGTATTTGCCAGCATTAGCATTATCAGCTTTGTTTGTTATTGTTTGTTTGTTTTTAGACATTTTACTGAGTTTGAAATACTATACCATTGAGGTTTCAAATTGCACTTCCCTGTTTGGCTAATCAGGCTGAGGACTTCTTTATGTGCTTTATGCCCATAAAATATTTACTTTTGCAATGATTATTAAAATCCTTTGGCTATTTTTATTATCTTTTTGTTATTGTTTGTAGAGTTATTTACATGTTTTCAATATGCATTAGTAAGATAAATGTATTATAAATATTTACTCCCCTTGTACCCCAGTGCAACTTCTGTGCTATTACAAATAATTCTGCTATGAAGGTTTGAATAGAAGCATTTATTTGAACATGTACTTTCATTTTTCTTAGGTAAATACCTAGGAGTAAAACTTCAGGCTTACCTGGTAAATTTTGATTCAACTTTCATATGGCATTGCCATGCTGATTTTCACAGTGGCTCTAAAATTCTGGATCCCCACCCATAAGACGTGAAAGTTCTCTTTTTCTACACCCTTGCCAATGCTTGTTATGTTCAGTGCTATTGACTTAACCTAGCGGGTATATCTTATTGTGGATTTCCTTTGTATTTCCACAGTAGCTAATTACTTGCACACCTTTCCGTGTGCTTATTGCTAATTTGTATTTTTTCTCTTTGGGGGGAATTATCTGCTGAAACAGTTTGCTCATTTTTAAAGGTACTCTTTATCTTCTTATAGAGCTACAAAAGTTTTCTATATATGTATAACTCCTTTGTCAGATATAAGTTTTGTGAATCTTTTGTCTCAATCAATAGCTTGCCTTTTCATTTTCTTGTGTCATTAAAATGATTTTCTAAACTTTTGTTAATTTATTCTTTTATGATTTATGATTGTGTAATGTTTATTTAGCGTTATCAAGTTCTGTAGCAACCAGAGTGTCGCTCATGCACAAAATTTCTAAATATATTCCTCAGTACATTATTTTCCTTGATGCCATAATGGAGTTGAATTTAAAATATTCATGGTGGGTATATAAAATACAAATGATGTGTCTATGCTAATATTGTATATGTAACCATGACACAGTCATTTAGTTCTAGTATCATATTTGTAGTTTAATGTACTTTTCTATGTATACATTCATGTCCTCTTCAGAGAGTTTTATTTCATCCTTTTCCATATTAATGATATTTTACTTGCTAATCTTGCCAAAGTTCACTGAATAGAACTGATAGTAAGTGTTGGTGCTGAATAAAACTGCTGGGTACCTGATCTTGGATTTCATTAAGGCTTTCATTGTTGAGTATAATATTCATTATAACTTTTTCAGAGATTATCTTAAATCAGGTTGAAGCAGTTTCTATCTAGGTTTTGATAAGAGTTTTGCTTATTTTAATGAATGAGTATTGATTATCTGAAATGTTTTCTGCATCTATTGAATTTATTGTATAGTTTCCTTCTAATAATATGCTGAATTATAATGATATTTTTGAATGTTAAATCAGTCTTGACTTCCCATGAAAACCCTATTCAGTCATGAGGTGTTATACTTTTTATGTATATTTGCACATAATTTACTAAAATTTTACAACTGATATCATGGAAGTTATATGTATATAGTGCTCTTTTGTTGAAGTATCTTTGGATTTAGCTTAATATTGGTGTCATAACTGCCCCCCATCTTCCTGCAAGAGTCTTTGTATGTTGTTTAGTATGGATTTTAGATATCTGATGGAATTCACCATTAAAGTACTCTTCACCTAAAGGTTTAACTGCAGAAAGTTTTGATAGTCAATTTAATTCCTTTAGTTAGTATTAGGACTATTCAGATTTTTGTACATTTTCTATGTCCAGATTCAGTCATTTGAGTCCTGGAAGAAAATTTCATTTCACTTTGGTAATCAAATTTTCTTGGCATGTGTTTGTTTACAATGGCCCTTATTCTGTCTTTTTTTAAATTAGCTTCTGCTCTTGTTCTTATCAGTCTTTCTTCTCTTCAATTTTTATTTTCTCTGCTCTTTATTGTGCAACTTCCTAAGTTATAATTGTTTGTTATTGATTTTTGCCTTTCCATTATTCTAATGTATGCATTTAGAGCTTTGACCTTTCTTTGAAACACTGCATTAACTGCATTTCACAACTTTAATATGCTGCATTTTCATTATCACTTAGAACAGGTTTTTTAATTTCCCTTCTAATTTCAGGTACATTAATTGTTAGAAGTTTACAGATTATTTTCCAAATATTGTAGATTTTTCTATTTAACTTAATTTTTTATCATATTTCTTTTTCATCATGATCAGAGAACATATTAGGAAAGGTTTTAGTTTTCTTAAATTTATGAAGACTTTTTTATACCCCAGCATACAATCTACTTTTATGAAGTATATCCCTTTGAACAGAATATTTATCATGTAATTGCTGTGTGTAATGTTCTAAAAATGTCAACTAATTCAAATTGTTTGAGTTCTTCAAACTTTCTATATCCTAATGATTTTTAGTATACTTCTATCAATTGCAGAGAAATGAATGTAGAAACCCCCAATTATAATTATAGATTTATTTATTTTTCCTTTTAGAATTCTTAGGTTTGATCTATTTTATCTGTTTGACACTCTATATTTAGGTACATAAGCATTTTTTTTATTAAGTATCCTTTTTATTTCAAAGACTCATTTATTTCAGAAAGCACATACACCTTCAAGGGAGAATGGGGGCTCACTTAGAAGAGAGATGTCTTTTGGGACAAAACAAGGAATACTCTTTCAAAGGAGAATGCAGGCCATCTCCAGAGGGGAGACAAAAATGCTTGATAAATTTATTTTTTATCATATTTTCTTCATTATCTCTGCTATGTTTCTGATCCTGAAGTCACCTGTATCCAATACTACTATAGACATCCTAAATTTCTTATGATTATTATTTTCAATGGTGAACATTTTTGTATTTTCCTGGAATTTATCTGTTTGTAATGTTAAATTGTGTTTTCTGTGGACAGTATACGTTTAGGTCCTATCTTGTTTGCTCGGGCGTCTCTGTCTTCAATTGCGGTGCGTAATCTGTTGACATTTCACGTGGTTGAAATGGTTGAGTTCTTTCTACCTTGCCCTTTGCTTCTTTTCGTCCCATTTCTTTTTTTGCTTCTTCTTCCCTTTCTTCCTGCCTTCTTTTGGATTAATGGCTTTTAGGATTTCATGTTTCCAAAATTGGCTTGTTAGCTACAATTATTCGTGATTTATTTACAATGTTGGGTTCTTATGGTGATATAGAAAGAGATCCTGGTGCCCAGAAACATTTTCTCTGATTAGATTTGAGAAACTTTCCCAAGGTCAGGAAATTTAAAGCTGAAGAAAGGTGTGATTTTAAGGGGGACCAATCTTTTATTTTCACTAATTTAAGAGCAGCTTTCAATAATAAATCCACAGAATGCTGGAACTAGCTGCCAAGTGAAGTAAATGTAAACAACAACAACAAAAAATTGATGACCCCTGTGGGAATAAACAGACAGCAAAGAAACTGGACAGGGTGTGCATTTGATTCTTATATTGGGGGATGACCCAGGGAGACTAGTCAGATTTTTCTCTAGAAATGATTACTGATGTCATTTGTGCCCCAACAGTTCCCCAGCTCAGGAGTCACAGGATGAAGGCAATGAACACCAAAACACTAGGTTTCTACCTTGTGGAAGTAGAGAAGTGGGCAGGTAAAACTGCTAGACATTTAGACATGAGTTTATAATACGGATGTCCAGTTCATAAAAAACATGCAGGCTATCTCCTTGCCCAAATCCAACGTGCCATTCAGGACTGCAATGTTAGGAAGTCAGAGTGACACTAGTTTCATTTCTAGTATTAGAAATTAGGGGTTGGGGATTTAGCTCAGTGGCAGAGCGCTTGCCTAGCACGCGCAAGGCCCAGAGTTCAATCCTTGGCCCTGCAAAAAAAAAAAAAACAAAAAACAAAACACAAACAAACAACAACAACAAAAAGCTTTTCCTGGTGAAGATTGCTTTTTGTTACTGTGTGTCCTACCAAAAATGCATGTTAAAAGGAAATAAATATATTTATGGAAAATAAATATACACCCCACACTGACCCAAAACACATCAACTAGGATCCTTTACCAGAATGTGACTCTTTTCTTGAGACTCAAATATAAAAATACAAATCTGCTTGATTCCTACATTCCAAATGTAATCCATTATGTTTTTCTTAAAATTCTATGTTCTTATACCTACCTTTCAGACTTACGATCTTTTCTGCTCCCACTGTACTCCACCCACCTACTGTCTTGCTTAATTTCTTGGCAGACAAAACAATGGATTTGTGCCCATGGAATTCATATGCTTTGTTTCTGATGTTTTACTTGCTCATATCCTTGACAAATTCCTCATTCCATAGACTTGGTGAGAGAAGACCCAAGGATTCTTTACACCTTTTTTTAAGAGCCCCAGAATTTATAAATATTTCATTACTGTACTGTAGCCCTCTCATGCTGGTCATAACTCTTGAACAGAGAGCTTTTCTATGTTTGTCTGAGTCCTTCAAGAACTACATACTAAGATGAGATGAAACACTAAAAGATCTTATTAGAGGAAATACTGTGAGAAAAATAAATGGGGAATGGAGCTGAGGAAGGTCAAGAGAGTGGTCAGATGGCAGTGTCAGTCCAGGGCACAGTGGGAGAGAGGGACTGGAGAATGATTCAGGGCAGTCTGTCCTTCAGCGAAGAGTAGCTTCAATAATGCCTTGCATAGCCTAAGTCAGCCATCAGGGTAGGGCTGAGCCTTTTTGTTCAGGACATGCATGACTCAGTTGGGTTATGTTCATAAATCACTGATGAATACAGGCCTAGGGTTCGTTACTGAACTGTGTCAGATAAAAATAATTAGTAATAATTTAGAGTAAAATTAGAAAAATAACAAAAGAAAACATCTTCTAAGGTACTCGAAAATGTCGCCAAAATCCTTTTGAACCACCAATAAATTAGTATCATGTATCTTCTCTAATTAAACCTGACTTTTCTAAAGTACCAACATCAAGATAAATAGGAACAATTATTCATTTTTCTGTTTTGCTTAATTACATGTGTTGTGGATTTGAAACTATTTTTCATTTTAAATGTGCAATGTTTCATATACACTGTGCTTAACATAGGTTTATATGAGTAACCTGGGACCCTAACCATCATTTATGACATTTATGAGAATGCTTCTGTGGAAAACTATGTTCAAAGTTCTTAGTGATGAGTTTATAAATGAGCTTTTGGGGTACAACTTGTTTGCAAGTTGGAGATATCTTATATTTTTCAATAGCACACTATGTGCTCATTACAAAATGTTTCCACCACTGTTAATTGAGCCATAACCCTCTGGAGTGAGGAAATAAGAAATAATTGTCATTTATTTCTTTTTTCTTCTTCTAAGATTCACAGTGAGTACCCAAAAATACTTCCCAACCCCGCTCTCCTTGTTTATCTTAACTACCTCACCCTAACTTATTACACATCTTCTGAAGCAAAATTAACTTTCCATTATTGAAATAAGAACATTGGTTAAATTCATGGGAATACTGATTAGGAGGGAATATGAGAAAGATTTCTGGAATCTGGAAATGTTCTGCATCTTTCATAGTTGGTGGCTACATTGGTGCATATATATGTAATAATTAATGGAATTTCCCAACTAAGATTTGTGCAGTTTTTACACTGGAATTAATTTTTTAAAAAACTTACTTAGTCTAAACATAATAAGGAATACTGTAAATTAATCAAAGGTAATGAACTATAGTTTATAGTGAATTAAGTTAACCCTTGCAATATGACACATCTACATTTTAAACAATGCTATCCTCAACTTTATCCCAAACCACACATAGAGATTGATGTTAAAGTTTAAAAATTCAAGTGCTAGTGGTTGGTTGAGAGGATTATGTTTTTAAGAAGTTCATTTTTGCATGTTGCAAGTGATGGGACTCTCCTTTCCAGAATATTCTGCCTGATCCAGGGTGTTGAAATACTGAAGTACACAAAACTCACCTTGCTAGCAAAGGTGGTAGAGGTGAGCAGATGTAGATTGCAAGAACCTGGTAGTAAGAGATAATTTCAAAAGAAAAATATAGCTGATGAAAGTTTGCATTCACTAAAGTTTACATTGGAAGAGTCAGACTAACAGAGATTAGATAAGAAAATGGTATCATTTTTGAAGCTGAAGAAAACTACTGCCTTTCTGTCTCAAAAATGCATATTTTACTGAAACACAATTTTTCATATAATTAATGGTATATACACTGAACACATAGAGCCCATTGATGAACCTCCCAAGGATGTGTGAAAGTCATACAATGCCCTCCAGCCCTAGAAAGACATTCCTGTATTCAAGATGCACTGCACTATTAAGTAGGTAGAGTAATAAAATAAGCACCTTCACAGAATATACTGTCAGGTACAATGATATACAAATCTGAATGCAATACCTTCAAAATGTTTATTAGAAATTTTAGGGATGATATGTACACACACATGTACACCCATAAAATGGCTAATGATTGGAATACACTATAAGAGATGGTTCTGCTTATTTAGACTGAAAACTAAAGATATTTACAAGATGTTTTAAAATTTCCCAGGTGTTTTTGTATCATGTACTTTCTGTGCTTTATTTTCTTATAATACAATTTTATATTATGCTTATATTTCAAGTGTTAATATAGACTAGAATTCACATTCAAGGGTTAAATGAGGAAGAGATCCAGAGAATGTGGGATTCCTATTGTAAAGATAGAGAATTTTTCTACTGTGACTTGTAGTACTTCCATGCTTTCTTCCTTATGTTCAACTAGACTAAAGAGTAAAGAAATGGGATATCTTCTCAAAGAATTGGTACATGAGTAAGATTCTCTTGATTGGTGGCATAGGGACACAAGAAGTCTAATTCAAAAGGATTTTAGATAATCTAAAATTTTCCTCAGATTGGGGCTCATTTGAACCTTGACCCAAGGTGATATAGGTACAGATAAGGGCAGGAGCCCATTCACAATCATATCCCCCACCTTCCATAGTAATAGCCTTTCTTTTCCATTTCCTGCTTCATCTCATTCCCCACTAAAGAAACTGTAATTACTCTATAAATCCTTTTAAAATTAAGTGCAGAACATACACACACACTCACACACACACACACACACACACATGGTCTGGAGTAGAACTCTAGACCATTTTGATTTTCATTTGGAAGAACAGACAGAAGAATAGAAATCACTTTTCTTTTATTTGTACTGAGAAAAAATTTCAACTAAAAATAAAAAAATCCAGAAATGTTAAATTTAAAGAAGTGTGTGTATATGTACATAATCACTTTTACCTATAAGAAAAATAAGTTTTGCTTTGGCTTATTCCAGAATTCCAGAATAGAGTGTCATGAGCTGAAAGGAATTTGGTATTAAATAGTGAAGTATAACCTTATATTTAATCCTTCTACAAATGCTCTAATGAGAGCAACACTCACACTTTAATATTCTGCTTGACCAAGAAATCTCAGGCTCTTTGGGAAATAAAAAAGAGCTTACCCTTTTCTGCTCTTATGTGAACATTTTAAAATATGTGCATACATTTACAAAGTTAAGACATCTTAGACATACTAATAATTTATCACAAGTGCCATATTTTTTGTAAAATGTACAGAGCACCATTTAAGGCACTCTTGAGTGCCTATACTAGCCACTCATAATGGACAATTGCTTAAGTTACTTTTTTTATACTTGTTTTCCCTTTATAAACTATGTATGTGTGTGAATATACACATATGTAATTCCCATTAGAATAAAAGCACACAAAGGCCAAGACTGTCTTTGTCTTTTGTTGTCCTCTCCTGTATAGCATACTGCTAGCACAAATACTTGGATGTAAAAGGTATTCAATAAAAATGCTTCACATGCCTAAGTGTTGTCTTGCTACTGAAAGAAGTCATCACAAAGATAATTCTAAAAACATAACTTTATTATTCCACAGTACTCATGAAAAATCCAGGAAAATTGTGCTATAGTTGTTTCCCTTCTATAGGTTTCTTATGGCCAAAATCAAGTGTTCTTTTCCTTGGGATATGGGGACGAATCCCTTTACAAACTCACTGAGATTGTTGGCAAAAATCAGTTCCATGTGGCTGTGACAAGCAAGTCTCCATGTCCTTGCACTTCTTGGTTGGGGATCATTTTACGTTTCTAGGCACTGCCTGCATTCCCTAGCTCATGGCCTCCTTCCTCCCTCTTCAGAACCAACAACTAAGCAGAATCCTCAGTCTTTGAATAACTATGGCCTCTCCTTCTGCCTTATTGCTCCTATTACCTATTCAGCCAAAATTCTTTATCTTTTCTGCCTTGTTCTACTGCTTTCAAGACCTAGAATCAATATAATCAAAATAGCCATTCTATCGAAAACCCTATGTAGATTCAGTGCAATCACCATCAAGATACCAATGACATTCTTCACAGATACAGAAAAAGCAATTCTCAAATTCATTTGGAATAACAGAAGATACAGAATAGCCACAACATTAGTAAGCAGGAAAGAGGAAGCAGGAGGTGTCACAATTCCTGACCTGAAATTATACTATAGGGCTATAGTACTGTTATCAAAACAGAAATGAAGATCAATGGAACAGAATAGAAGATACTGAGATAAACCCTCAAATTTTTTAATGCTCTGGTATTTGACAAAGGGGGCAAAAGCTTAGTGTGGAAGAAGAACAACCTGTTCAACAAATGGTACTGGATGAACTGGACAGTCATATGCAGACAACTGAAATTAGGTCCTTATCTCTCACACTGCCCAAGAATCAAATTGAAGTGGTTCAAAGATCTGGAAATTAAACCAGCAACTATACAATCTCTTGAAGAAAAAATAGGATTGACACACCATGACACAGGTATTGGCACTGCCTTCCTTAACAAGACTCATAAAGCACAAGAATTACAGACAAGAATAAATGAGTGTGGGAGGTTCAAGATGGCGTCCACCCCACTGTCAGTGACCCTGAAAGCTCCTGAGAGTCACCTCATGCTGGAGGACAGCACCCAGATTCACACGGTAGGACAAAGTTCCCAGTGTAGGGGAACACTATCCCCACTAATTTTTTAACTCCAAAGGAATAATGTGGTCCACTAACGAACATAAAGGAGAGCTTAGTGGAGCCCGGGCACTCTGCCCCACACCTGGGGGAGGGGAGCTACTCCGGAGGGAGGAAACGGAGCGAGGGAGCCAGTTTCCTAACCAAACACCCTAACCTGGCCGCTGCGAACTCCCTGATCTGACTGCTCGTAATTTTCCAAATCTTGCGTAAAGCGCTGGGAATTAATTACTAACATTAGGGAAATTGCAGCTGTTTGTGCGGGCGGCGGCCGCCATTGTGACGTTTCCCTGAGGGAGGGGCGGGTGCTCAGCAAAAAATGGTCTTGGGTGCTCAGACACCACGGCCAGAAAACCAGAATCTACCGCCCTGAGATTGGGCCCTTTCCCAAAGGGTCTGCATGGTGCTGGGAGTTCCCTCTCCACCACTGGTCGCTGCCCAAGTTGCCAGGGAAGGAGAGGATTCCGCACAAGATCTTTAACTCAATCATGGTGGACAATAATTCTCCAATGGTGCCCGAGGGTTACAATAGCTGATTTTAAAGTACTTTAACATAAGTGCTCGCACCAGCATGGGAGAGCAGGGCGGGGCGGGTCGCCCAGCAGTGATATGGGGCCTCAGTCCCCACGATGAGAAACAGAAGTTACTGTCCCCCCACCAATTGGCCATCTGCCCTGAGGGCTATAGGGACCTGCAATTCACCTCTCCAGCTCACAAATCACTTGGTTGGCAACCTTCTGCCCACCCCTCTTCTCACCTAAATAAAAGGAGCCTGTGAACAGAACTTGCTCCAGCAGGGCACATCTCTCTAAAGGGGATCCTTTGCTTCAGCCTCTGCTTGAAATCTGCCTCAGGAAGCTTTGAATATGTGGGGCAGCATGGGCTTCCCCTTAGCATTGAGCTTTTGCATAGCCAAGGCTTGGTAGGCCTTGACCTCTCCAGTAGTGCGCCTCCTAGTGCTTGCAACTGAGAACCACATAAGCACTGCACAATCTGGACCATCTTTTGCGGGTTTTGGTCAACCCCACAGAGCAGCTCTTGGGACTTCTGAAGATCACAAGATACACAGAGTGGGTTACCATTGATCCTGAAGAAGCGAGTCTCAGGCTGGCCACTCTCCTTGGATCAGTCAGAGACCCACACATCTACACTAGGATCAACTCAATTGTCTACAAATTCTTAGCACCAGGTCCAATAAATTTCTAGAGTGTGGATAGGCAGAAAACAACCATCTCAGGATTACAGCCCAGGGAGAGC
>PVKS010017287.1:0-12814 GCA_004027875.1 Aplodontia rufa | reverse complement strand
TTACTTTCTCTATGTCTTCTTTAAGCCTACTGCTATCCCTATAACATGGGGTTCCTATCAAGAAAACATTTCATGATAGCAAAATAGCCTCAGCCTCTGGTGAGTGAAGACAACCATGCCCCATACTAACCTCTTCCTCCGCTATACTCTGGTAATCCCTAAATATAAGCATCTTTCTCTGATTCTAACATCAAGTCTTTACCCTACCTGCACCCCATTTCTATATTTTACTTAGTCCTAATAGAATAACCTACTCCCCCTAAACCCTAGTTCCCCTATACTCTAAAGCAGGTGTGATTTTATACCTCCCCAATGCACCTCCTTGACTTCCTAGTCATTCCTTCTCCCCAATTTCAGAGAGACCCTACTACCTGAAGAAATAGACACGCTTCAAAACAGGTACTTGCTTGCTATCATAATACACAGTGAGAGTTCTCTCAAAGAAAGCTGCTGCTGTGGTGCTAATCATCAGCTCATCTATTTTAGTTGAAATGGACTAGTATTTGCACCTATATCCTCTCAAATTCTCAAAGAACCATCTGGCATCCTTAGGTCTGTCTTGACCAAATAGCTCCCCTTTACAACGGAGCAAAGCCATAAGAAGCTTCAATTACTCCACCAAGAGTAACAAGGTTGAAATAAAAGACAAGCTCTATGACTCAGAAAATGAGGAAAAGGGGAAATAACTCTCCTCCTTAACCCCACAGCTCACCACTCAAGGATTCCATAGCCGGGGTCCTAGATGAAAACCAAAGACATTATATCAGCATTATGTTAGCAATGCAATCAAAGAGTTGAGAGATGAAATAAGGAAAGAAATCAGAGAACAATTTCAAGAGAGGAGAGACAACTTCTACAGGGAAATAAGGGAACAATTCCATGAGATGAAAGATCAGCTATACAAAGATATTGACATTCTGAAAAGAGATGTAGCAGAGCTATCAGGATTGAAAAACATGGTTAACCAATTCAAATCATCAGTGGGAGATACCAACACCAGAGAATACTCCACTAAAAATAGAATTTCAGCGCTTGAAGAACAAGTATCAGGCAATGAGGATCAGCTAAACAATGTAGAATTCAAAGAAGAAAAACAGGATAAACGGCTTATATTACACAATCAGAACTTCCAAGTAATATTTGATGAGATGAGGCATAATAATCTGAGAATCATTGGCCTGGAGGAAAACTCCGAACACCAAACAAGAGGCTTCAAGAACCTTTTAAGTGAAATCATCAGTGACAACTTCCCTCATTTTACTATCAATCCAGAATACCACATCCAAGATGCTTATAGAACACCAAATAGACCTAATCTCAACTGACAAATTCACCAAGACATGTCATATACAAAATGAATAACAGAGAAATTAAAGAGAGAATTCTAAAAGCTGCTAGAGAAAAGCCCCAAGTCACATTCAGAGGCAAACCACTTCAGATCACTATGGATATTTCAGAGCAAACAATGAAGGCCAGAAGAGATTGGAACAATATCTTTCAAGTGTTAAAAATATAACAACTCCCACCCAAAGATAACATACCCTGCAAAACTCAGCTTCAAATGTGATGGTGAAATTAAATACTTCAACGATAAACTCAAGCTAACAAGATACATGAACACAAATCCTACACTACAAAATATTCTCAAAGATTCTCCATTCAGAAGAAAAGGCCAAAGATATACTGAATCCTTAAACAAGGGTGAGTCAACAATCATATTATAGAAAAGATGACTTCCAAGATCACTCAAAATTCTGTAATTGATACAAGGTCAGAGACTCAGCCTCCCATATCTATTCTAACTTTGAATGTGAATGGTCTCAAAGCCCCAATTAAAAGACACAGATTGGCCCATTGGATCAAAAAACAATATCCAACAATATGTTGCCTGCAAGAGACACATTTGACACTCAAAAATAGACACAGGCTAAAAGTGAAAGGATGGCAAAATACCTACCTGGCCTGCAGCCCAAAAAATCAAGCTTGTGTGGCAATTCTAATTTCTGATAAAATCAATTTCCGACTAAAACTAGTCAGAAAGGACAAAGAGGATCACCATATCATACTAAAAGGGACAGTCCATCAAGAAGACATAACGTTAATTAACATTTATGCCCCCAATTACAACCCCCCCAAATATATGGAAAAATACTTAAGGACATAAATCCCTTCATTGATCTCAACACAATAATTCTGAGGGACTTCAACATATCACTATCAACTCTAGACAGATCATCAAACCAAAAAATCAATAAAGGCATCTCCAATCTGAACTACTCTATTAATCAATCGGGCTTAACAGACAGTTACAGAATATGCCATCCTAAGACAGCTGAATTTACCTTCTTCTCAGAAGCTCATGGATCCTTCTCTAAAATATACCACATCCTAGTTCATCGGGATAATCTTAACAAATATAAAAAAGTGTATATAATCCCATGTATTCTGTCAGATCATAATGCTGTGATCTTAGCAATCAACAATAAGAGAAACAACAGAAATTACTCAAATATTGGAAATTGAATAACTACCTCTTAAACAAAGGATGGGTAAAAGAGGAAATGAGAGCAGAAATTAGGAAGTTCTTGGAATTGAACGAGAATGAGGAAACAACATACCAAAACCTCTGGGACAATATGAAGGCATTCTTAGGAGGTAAATTTATAGCACTGAGTGCATACATCAAAAATCTACAAAGAAATCAGATAAACAGCCTTATGCTTCAACTCAAACAACTACAAAAGAAGGAACAATCCAACCCCAAATCTAACAGAAGACAGGAAACTACCAAAATCAGAGCTGAAATCAACGAAATTGAGAACAAAAAAACTATACAAACTATTAACAAAACTAAGAGTTGGTTCTTTGAAAGAGTGAACAAAATCAAGAGACCCCTTGCCAACCTCACCAGAAGGAAGAAAGAAATGAAGCAAATCAACAAAATCAAAGATGAAAATGGGGATATCACCACAGACTCATCCAAGATCCAGAAGATTATCAGAACCTATTTTAAAAATTTATACTCCACTAAGTTTAATAACCTGGAGGACATGAACAGGTTCTTGGACACTCACAACATCCCCTCTTTAACACAGGAGGACATTGAAAACCTAAACCAACCTATCACAGATAGCGAATCTGAAACAGCAATCAAAGCTTTCCCAAAATAGAAAAGCCCAGGTCCAGATGTGGATATACGGCGGAATTCTACCAAGCCTTCATGGAAGAACTAACACCGATCCTCTACAAGCTCTTCCAGGAAATTGATAGAGTGGGATCACTCCCAAACACTTTTTATGAATCAAATATTACACTGATTCCAAAGCCCAACAAAGACATGTCAAGGAAAGAAAACTACAGACCAATTTCCCTGATGAACAATTGATGCGAAAATCCCTAATAAAATTTTAGCTAATCGGATACAAAAGCACATTAAAAAGATAATACATTATGATCAAGTGGGCTTCATTCCAGGAAAACAAGGCTGGTTCAACATAAGCAAATCAATAAATGTAATTCACCACATAAACAGAAATTAAAAATAAAAATCATATAATCATCTCAATTGATGCAGAAAAGGCATTTGATAAAATTCAACACCTCTTTATGCTCAAAACTTTGGCAAAGATAGGGATCAAGGGAAGATACTTTAGCTATGTCAGATCCATTTACGACAGACCCATAGCCAACATTATCCTCTATGGAAAAAAACAGAAAGCATTTCTGCTGAATGCAGATACTAGACAAGGCTGTCCACTTTCCCCACTCTTGTTCAATATAGTCCTTGAAACCCTTGCCAGAGCTATCAGGCAAGACAAGGAAATTAAAGGTATCCATACAGGAAAAGAGGAAGTTAAGTTATCTCTTTGCTGATCACATGATTCTATACCTAGGAGACCCAAAATCATTGGCCAGAAAACTCCTAGAGCTTATAGATGATTTCAGCAAAGTAGCTGGCTACAAGATCAACTCTAGTAAGTCTCTAGTTTTCCTTTACTCCAGCAACAAATCCACAGAACAATAATTCAGGAAATCTCTCCCATTTACCATCTCCTCCAAAAAAATGAAATACTTGGGTATTAACCTTACAAAGGATATTAAGGACCTCTACAAAGAAAACTATCAAACACTAAGAAAAGAAATTACAGAAGACCTGAGTAGATGGAAGAACATTCCATGCTCATGGTTAGACAGAATCAATATAATAAAAGTGGCCATTCTACCCAAAGCCCTATACAGATTTAATGCAATACCCATCAAGATACCAATGGCATTCTTCACAGATATAGAAAAAGCAATTTTTAAGTTCATATGGAGTGACAGGATACCCAGACTAGCCAAAACAGTACTCTACAGGAAGGAAGAAGCAGGGGGTATCTCAATCCCTGACCTGAAATTATACTATAGAGCTGTAGTAGCAAAAACAGCATGGTATTGGTTTCAAAACAGAACCAAAGATTAGTGGAACAGAATAGAAGATCCTGAGACAAACCCTCATATATTTAACTATTTGATATTTGATTAAGGGGGCAAAAGCATAGTGTGGAAGACAGATAGCCTGTTCAACAAATGGTGTTGGACAAATTGGACAACTATGTGTAGACAACTGAAGCTGGATCCTTATCTTTCACCCTGCACAGAAATTAAATCAAAATGGGTTAAAGACCTAGATATTAAGCCAACAACTTTAAACTTACTAGAAAAAGAAGTAGGGTCAACAGTACAGGACGTAGGAGTCGGCAGGGCCTTCCTCAACAAAACTCCCATGGCTCAAGCAGTAAAGTCGAGAATAAAGGAATGGGATGCAATTAAACTAAAAAGTTTTTGCACAGCTAAAGATCTAGTCAAGAACATCAAGAGAGAACGTACAGAATGGGAGAAAACCTTTGCCTGCTACACCTCAGACAGAGGACTAATATCCAGAATATACAAAGAACTAAAGAAACTAAACACCAAAACCACAAGTAATCCAATCAATAAATGGGCTACGGATCTTAAAAGAAACTTCTCACCAGTGGAAGTCCAGAAAGCCCATAAATATATGAGAAAATGCTCTACATCATTAGTTATAAGGGAAATGCAAATCAAAACTTTAATGAGATACCACCTCACTCCTGTTAGAGTGGCAAAAATGAAAAATTCTAGCAACAACAGATGCTGGAGGGACTGTTGGAAAAGAGGAACTCTGTTACACTGCTGGTAGGACTGCAAACTGGTTCAGCCACTATGGAAAGCAGTGTGGAAAATCCTCAAAACATTAAGGATGGAACCACCTTATGATCCAGCTATCCCACTCCTGGGTATTTTCCCAAAAGAGGTAGAATCAGCATATTATAGTGATATGGCTTCATCAGTGTTTATAGCAGCTCAATTTAGTATAGCTAGATTATGGAACCAACCCAGATGCCCCTCACTTGATGAGTGGATACAAAAGCTTTGGTACTTATATACAATAGAATACTACTCGGCCATTAGAGAAGACAATATTATGTCTTTTGAAATCAAATGGATGGAGATGGAAAGAATTATGCTAAGTGAAGTATCCCAATCTCAGAGGCTTAAGGGCTGAATGGCATCTCTCATCTGTGGAAGCTAGAATACATGGGGAAGCAGTATATTAGACTGCTAAGCTAATAGTAACTTCAATTTGTATGATTCTCAACGCAACAGGGAGATGACTCCCTAGGATACTTGGAGGCATAGGGAGGGGGATTGGGGGTAGGGTGTAGGAAGAACTCATAGGAGACTGGAGAATGGGAATACGGGGGAATCATCTCAGAAGGAGATCTCTGTCCTCCACAAGATATCCATTTAACTCAGGAGTTCTTCTGGGGGAAACAGCAACAGGGGGAACCCAAGCTGGGTATCCATGATGTGGCATTAGCCCTGGATAACTAATATATACATTGGTTCTTTAATGTTTGATAATGCTTCCCCCTCAATTGTATCTCTATATCCATCTAATTAAAAAGGAATAAAAAATAGCTATAGAAAAAAAGCATAAATATGTGGGATGCCATTAAACTAAAAAGTTTCTGCTTAGGTAAAGAATTACTCAAGAGTGTCAAGAGAGAACCTACAGAATGGGAGAAAATCTTCGCCTGCTCTACCTTGGACAGAGGACTCATATCCAGAATATACAAATAACTAAAAAAACTGAACAACAAAACCACAAATAATCCAATCAATAAATGGGCTAGGGAGATAAATAGAAAGTTCTCAATGGAGAAAGTCCAAAAATCCCATAAATATATGAGAAAATGTTCTACATCACTAGCAATCAGAGAAATGCAGATCAAAACTTTGCTGATTTTACCTCACTCCTGTCAGATTGGCAAAAATGAATAATGCAAACAATAATACATGCTGGAGAGGTTGTGGGAATAAAGGAACACTATCACACTGTTGGTGGGACAAAAAGCTCATACAGCCACTCTGGAAAGCAGTGTGGAGATTCCTCAAAAAACTAGGGATGAAGCCATCTTTTGACCCAAATATCCCACTCCTGGGTATTTTCCCAAAAGAGCTAGAATTGGCATATTATAGATACACAGCTACATCAATGTTTATAGCAGCTGAATTTACTACAGCTAACCTATGGAACCAAAGCAGATGCCCCTCACTGGACGAGTGGATCCAAAAACTGTGGAGAGAATGATATCATGGCATTTGCAGCTAAATGGATGGAGATGGAAAAAATTATGCTGAGTGAAATATCCCAAACTCAGAGACTCAATGGCCGAATGTTTTCTCTCATATATGGAAGCCAGAATAAAATCGAAGACAGATTTAAAGTTGGCTAAGCTAAATAATAACATCAACGTGGGTAAATTTTTACACAAGCAGGCGGAACCATGACTATGATGCTGGGGGGCTGAAGGGAGGGAGCAGGGAGGGAAGGGAGGGATTGGGAAGATATCAAGGCAGCTGGAGGGAGGGATAAGGGGTATATCAATCCACTTGGGAACCATCGATGTCCATGAGAAGCCCAACTAACATGGGGGCAAAGTAGGGGAAACATGGGAACAGGGAGAACTCAAAGTGGGAGATCATGAACTGCCATCAGCCTTGGCTTGCTTTGTCAATATCGATGTATTCATGAATGTATAACAATGACTCCTCCATTATGTAATACTATGTTGAATAAATAAAAAAATAAAAATGATCAAAGGTTTTGGTTAAAAAAAAAAGTCTTACGCAGTTATATTATATTTACCAGTGTAAGCAGGACAATCTTCTGTGTCAAATAATTATTACCCTTAATAATATCTCCAAAGCACCTTCCCAGTAATACTTACATTCATGTTTGTTTGAATCACCAAGGACTGGGAATGTTAGCGGCACAGGGATATCTTTACAATGCTGTCTACCACAGTCCTAAAAAATGAAAATGTGTGTAAAACACTCAAATGCTTGGCTGAGTGGAGAGATGACACACTATAAACATTGGTTGTAATTACTAACACACACAAAGTTGGTGTTGTGGGAGGTTTGAAAGTGAGAGTGGGAAAGTAGTTATTTTCATATGCCTTCTTCATCCAAACAGTTTAAGGTAAGTTTCTGGCAAAGTGCCTTGAGTAACTTGGCTTACAGGAACTGTTATGCAAATGTGTACCATATTTTAGAGCAGGTGCAACTAAGATCTTAGAGAAAACAGAATAATATTAAGTGAAGTCAATTAATATGGGAAAATATATGGTCCTGGCATTGAATTTCTACTACTCATTTTTTTCTGATTATTTTTATGGATTTTTTTTTAAAGAGAGAGGAACAGCAAGAGAGACAGAGAAAGAGAGAAACAACTTTAGTTTTTCACATGGCCTTAGTTGCTCCAACACTCAGTTGTGTACGTGGTGCTGGGGTTTGAACCCGGGTCCTCATGCTTGCCAGGCAAGCGCCAAAACCGCTGAGCCACTGCTCCAGCCCTAATATTTTCAAATAAAATAAATATTCCTTGTTTGGAAGGGAAGTTGCACTGAAAAGAAAGAAAAAAGCAGAGAGGTAAGGAAGAATACATGGAGGGAGAATAGAGTAGTAACTCCAAGAAAAAAATTAAAGGAAACAATTTGAGCATGGAAGTAAAAACCAGAGAAATGGATGAGAGAAGAAAGTGAGGTAAATGTAAGACTAAGAAGAGACAAGAGCAATTTTAAAACTGAAAAGACTGAGGATTTCTTTATAGCTGAAAAATTATTCCTCCCTCCTTTACTGTTTGTTCTTTAAAAATGTCCAAGAGGACTAAGAAAATGATAATCATTCTGGTATTGGCTAATATGCTTTTCTTGTGCCAGTTCCCTTCTACTCTATGTGATTAATTCTCTCATCAATAAATGCACCATTAATGGGAATGCTTAAATCTAGAAGCATTTTGCAAATACTTGTACTGGCACAGGATTACCAGCCTCCTAGATAACAGACTTGGATTTAGGTACTGAAATGAAAGAGCTTGTTTTACAGAGGCTGCCTCACACCATATGGTATGGAATGCATTCCTAATTTTAATCTCAAGATTGCATGTGCATCTTCTCAACTCTTGGTTTACCAATAGCAGTTTCCATCCAAAAGTTGTTTTGTAATTTCCCTTAGTAATTCTTCCTAGACATATTTCCCCAATCCTGTAGCTAATATTATACCTACAAATATTTAGAATTTGAATCACTGCTCAGACATTCTTCAGATATATTGTAATGAACTTATTATCAATGTTCTCCCTACATAATCTCCTTGTGGGTGTTTATGGACTATACCCATAAATCTGAGTTTTTTGTTTTAAGAGAGAAAGAGACAATCAATTCAATCTATTTATTTATCTGGTCTTTTTTTCTCCATCATCCAGTTGTGTATGTGGTGCTTGGTCTCAAATCTGGGTTTCCATACATGCCAGGCAAACATCCAACCACTGAGCCATCACTCCAACCCCATAAATCTGACTCATAATGAATTCATCCTTGAGAGGTTCTCCCATCTTCCCCTTTCCAAAAGATTTTGCACTGCTTTTCTCATTTTCCACTGGTGGATTGTACCTCACTCTTCAGCCATGCTTACAGGAACAGGAACCAGCACATAGAGCTACATTCAGTATTGCTTCTCTTTGGGTCTAAGTCTTCCCTGAGAAAATCAGTGGTAGTCTGTGCGGATGGGGCCAAGAGGACCAAGGCCTGTGGAAAAGTCATTATGACCTTCCTGACAGTTTCAGAACAGCCCTTGCCTACGTAGTAGTCAGTGGAGCTAAGTTTTAATGACAGTTTCCAATAGTTGTAGACAGAAGACTGATCACAGAACTGAAATGTGAAATTTGTGTGGTAGCAGATTTTGCATATTTCTTTGTAAGCAAGAAGTTTGGTTTCCAATAGAAGGAAAATACTAACCACCCTAGACAGCTTCAGACTAACACATCCAGTCCTACTTTCTCATTTGAAATGGTGGTATGGCCTCTCAATTCATCCCTTAGTCAAAAATTTAAAGATAATTATGACCTGAATACATCCAAATATATTTCAAGACCCAGTTTTTCTTGTACTATTTTTGTTACTAATTTTATACAATAAATTTAAAGCCAATTGAAAGTGCTTTACACTTTTGGACTTGATTCTAGTACTGTTTTATATTTTGTTGTAGGCAGTTAGAACACATTCTCAGGCTGAAAACATTTGACTGCTCATTGAATAGAAAGCAAAATCTTTCCTCCCTTGTTGAGCATTTATGGACTTCCAGTCTGCTTATCCAGATTTGATGGAAATATCTTTATGCAAAATCTGCAACAACCAGTGTGCTTCTTTCATAGAGGGTCCATTTTCAGAAGCATTCTAATCTCTTTAGGGCAGGTGGTAATGTGGAGAAGCTCATGTAAGGGACCAACAGAGGATGAGTTCAGTCGTGCTAATTGGGCTGGTATTTTCTAAGAATATTCATAATCATAATCTTTCTTTTATTTTTAATTAACAGAATTCATTTTTAAAGCAGTTGCAGCATTACAGAAAAATCAAAAATAAATACAATGAGTTTCTATATATCCCTTCATATGCTGCTGGCCCACTTTAGCCCTCGGGCTTCCAGTTTTCAATCCTGGCCTAAGTCAACCAGACCAATCCATGCTCTAACCCTTAAAATAAGTCCAGCTCACAGAAACATCTGATAAAAAAATGCACATAATCATTCCTGTGTATTGATTCCTGGTTGTTCTTTCCCTGTTGTGAGTGTTAGCACTCTTATTGAAGACTGATTGACATTAACTATGGGGATTCATTTCTGGGCCTTCTATTCCCTTTCCTTGGTTTCAATCTCTATTTTTAGGCTAGCACATGTTGTTTTGGTTATTGTGGATTGGTAGTATATTTTGAAATCAGAAACTACGATGTCTGTAGCTTTGTTCTTTTTGTTCCATATTGATCTGAACATGTGGAATCTTTTTGTCAAAATTGATTTGGAAATATTGGGTTCAAGATGAATTTTAGGGTTGATTCTTCTATATATGAAGTGGGGTCATTTCAGAAAAGTAATTTAAATAATGCAGTCAGAATTATGGTATGGATTGCTTTGAATGTATTGATTGCTTTAAGTAGTACACACATTATAAATATTAATTTTCTAACTATGTGAACATAACACATTTATAAGGATAGTAACCAATATAGAGCCCCCAAAACAAATGTCTCACACGTGCTATTACATCTATAAAACTGTTGGACATGTAAAGAGGAATATGGCATCAGCATTTAACACTAAACACAATAAACATCTCCAAATTAGAATTGGCATTAAATAGCAGACATCAACTATATCATCTGCTTTACTAACTACAATATGAATGTGGGAAAAGGGAAAAAATAATATACTAAAGAATTCAAATGATAGTAAAATTCCTTAAGTGTAGAAAGTCAAGAGAAAGTTTGAAATATTTTAAAAAAGATCAGAGGAGAAGCAGAAGAGAAGAAGGCATAAAAATAACTAAATATAATTAAATGGAGAGAGAGAGAAGAAGGAACAAGAGTTAGGGTATTAGAGAGTGGAAAAGTGAAGATCTAATAATACGAGGTGCAAAACCAAAGTTAGCAACAAATAAAAATCAAACCAAAACAAACTTCAGAAAATTCTACCCTTCCAAATTTAAAATAAGACTAAATAACAGCAATGAAGAAAAAATAATTAAAATGAAAGAAAAGTTAGATGAATATACATGTGTATTATATATATAAACATTTACATACACACATACATATACTTATATATACATTTACATATATACCTACATATGTTTTCTAACCACTCAGTGCATTAAGTATCAAGAACACACACACACACACACACACACACACACACACACACACATCCCACAGACTGGAAAAAGTAAAAAAAAAAAAAGACAAAATTTTTGAAAAGAGGATAAAATGCTATTAATGCAAAAATGAAGGGCTTGTGTCAATGTAGTCAAAGCTATTAATAAGAATGATTGTTCACTGCCTATGCTATTGCATCCTTCTTTGAACTTCTTTTTGAGACATGAACCCCTTAATTCAAGGACTGGGGAGAGTTATTAAATCTCACCAAGCTGCCAGCTTCCATGACCTGGAACTGAACCTGGTTTTAGTAGCTCTCAGCTTTCTCTCAGTATAGGATAGGACACACTGAGAAGTTCTGACAATTGGATACTTTTTCTGGACAGACTGTGCCAATGCACTCCAAAGTGGGGCTGGTGCAGATTTATAAATTGGAAGTCCAGTGCCTGAGGTTCCGTTCTAACTGTCCTTGGGAAGTTTGTCAGGAGCTATTTACTCCAGAGAGATTAGATCCACACCACTTGTTGCTGGGCAGATGTTGATCTCTCTTGAGTGTCCGAATCTCAGGGCTCTCCAGAAAACTGCACTTGTGGAGTGGGAGATGTAACTCTTTCTAGTCTCACATATCCCACCCACATGGATGTGAACTTTCTAGGATCACACCTGGAGTGCAGATGCACCTGTTTAAATTTCTGGTCTCTCCCAAGCTGGATGCATGAGTCACCGAAGGCAATGGGAACAGCACCCTCTCTCCCGTTGGTTTCCCCATCCTGGATGGCCTTGGGCACCACCTTCTCTGTGACTGTCAGTCTTGCTGGACCAGTCCTGCTCCCTACACATGGGCAGGTTTTGCTGGGACATGCTGGCACTGCTTTTTATAAACTCCTCAACTCCTACTGCTGAAGGATGCCAGGTGGACGCTTGCAAATGGCTCTGCTTACCCAGAGAGTCTGAGCACTTTTCAATCATCAGCTTGCCCTGTGATCCCTGGGTCAGTTAAGATCAGCATCCCCTTCTTTTCCATAAGTTCTCCCAAATTCTCCCACAAATTCATTTGTACTGCTTTTCACTCTTTCTATTGGTGTTACCTCTCCCGCCTGCAGTGAACTGATAGCACTGAGGCCACAGCCACCAGCAAATGACACATCTCTTACACGCTACTTACTGTGCTATGTTCAATGTTTCTGAATTTCTATGTATTTATGATTATTTTATCGTCCAATGCTGAATTCCCATGAATTCCCTCCGTTTCCCACCTTATTGAGAAACAGTGCTTCTGCTGCTTCAGTCTTGAACTATGGAGCATCTGGAAAGTGCCACCTTCTTCTAATCTACCATCTTCAGGAAATCTGGAACTGTTTAGATCATGGTACTTTTTAGTTTAAGAGATTGGGTGCTGATTAATGCAGTTGTGCCCTTTTAGGTGTGTTGAGATGGAAATGGTGGGCACCAAGAGAGAACCAGGCAAAGCAGAAGATGTATTGGTGAAAATAGAACAACTTAAAAGGATAAATGGGAAGAGAAGAAGGATTAGTTTG
>PVKS010017286.1:0-42339 GCA_004027875.1 Aplodontia rufa | reverse complement strand
ATGCTCCTCATTGGCCTGTCTGGGACCTGATGGAACAATAACAAGTGAGAGAAAAAACAGAGTTAATACAGTTGTTGCAAATGGAGCCAGGTGACAAAGGCTCAGTTGTCCATCTGAGATGTCACTTGGCCAGCTTTCCACTACTGTGACGGATATCCAAGATGGTCAACCTAGAGAGAGAAAAGGTTCATTCTGGCTCATGGTCTTGGAGGTGCAGGTCCATGATGGGTTGTCCCCATTGCTTTGGGTCTATGGTGAAATAGCTCCTCATGATGGGAGTGTGCGGTAGAGGAAAATAGCTCACCTCATTGCCAGGAAGCAGAAAGGGGGGAAGGACCAGGGTCCCAAAATCCCCATTGCAGGCACCGCCCCAATGACCTAAAGATCTCCCACCAGGCTCCGCCTCTTAAAGGGATTTCAGTGGGATTTTGGGGGATATTCCAGATCCAAAGCACAGCAATGTCTGACCAGGTGTGGTGGATTCTGGGAAGCAGAGAGTCTGTCTCTCCACCAAGAGGGCCCATAAGGCACAGAGGACACACAAAGGGCTTTGGAGAATGTGGACCCGAGCTCTGATTTTAATTTTGCCCAGTGCTCAACTATGTGAACTTGGACAAATTACTCAACCTCTGTGGACCTCAGTTTCTTCAATAGAACGGGGGAATAATATGTACCCCGTAGTGAGGATTCTGTGACGTGCCAAATTTCAGACTCATAGCAGGTATTTGATAATACGTGGAAGTGCTCTATCAGCCTTATATGTCGACAAAAAGCAAGGAATTGAAAACATTAAAAATAACTGTTGGTGTCGGCAGCTAAAGAGCTGAATCTGGGTCATTGTAAAGACAAACATGTACCTCCCTCCACTTCTTTCCCCCATAGCAGAATTTCAGGAGTGAATCATCCACATCATTGTTCATGGACTTTTCTTTTCCTTTCTCCTTCATTTGCCTTAACTAGATGTTGGGGAGACCTCACAGAACTATGAATCAGAGGTTGATACAAGGTCAACATAAAGAAGAAGCTAAATGAGCAGTAATTTAATGAGATAGACACTTTTCTCAGCCACCGGTTTAGAGCAACATGAACCAGAATACTATTTGGTTTATCCTGCCTTGAAATTAATTCTTACACATTGTTTTTAATTTTAATAAAAAGAAATATTAAGAAATAGTGGGGAAATGGACACTCAAGTAAATCTGGTGGGAAGAATAAGTTGTGAAAACTTTTTGGAAGGCCCATCCATCAGTACATGCAAAATGCTTTAGAAGTGAGCATGCGCCTGGGGCTAGCCTCCACTGGATGGGCACCGAGGTTCAACAACAAAATTGTTCACTATAATGCTCCTTGTAATAGCAAACTGTTTGAAGCCAACTATACTGCTTACAACAGAAGACAGGTAATAGAATTATGATGCAGCTAAACAACAGAATATATGCAGCAATTAAATGTAATGCTGGCACAATGACAAGAGTATGATTATTGAGTGACATCTGAGTTCTTTAAGTTAGAGGACATGTTACAAAGTAACATATATATATAAACATATATATATATATCAGGAATTTGTTTTGTTTTTGGAAAAACGATCTATGTGGACATATGTACGTTGAAGAGGTGGAAGGACACACAGCCTCCAAATGTAATGATTCTCTCTGGGGATGGGATAGTGGCAGGTTTTATTTCTCTTTCTTAGCTGATGCACGATGCCTGTGACTTAGGGTTAACTAGTTGCATGATACACAAAGAAAACTTTTTAAAAGATGGCAAAAGGCAGAGTGGTGGTAGTGTTTTACTGAGAATGTTTTCTGAAGGCAGGGTGAGAATGGGATTTGCTAACAGAAACCCTACTGATGGGTGGGAGGAGGTGGTTTGTTCGCTCCGCGGCCTCCATCATGAAATTGGGCTCTGGCATCTGTTGCTCTGGTTCTTTTCAATGGGAAGTGAAGGTGAGCAGTGTCATTGTATCAAAGTTGATTGACGTCTGTGGCACATGGAGGGAGGTGGAGGGTGGGAGAAAGAAGCGGAGGGCAGGGGGCTGCTTCCGTCCTGCCTGATTCTCTGCCACTTCCCCCCTGGGTCAGCCAGTCCATGTCCCCATCCAAGGCAGCTCAGATGAAGGGTGCAGAATCTGTGGAAATTCTCCAAAGTACATAAGCCCCGCTACTACTTGTCCACTTGTGAAAGTGCAGATGGTCCCTGACTTACGATGGATTGACTCAGGTTTTTTTGATTTTTACGATATTTACAATTATACTTTGTGTTCCTTTCAGTACCATATTCAATACATTACATGAATTGGTCAACATTTTACTGCAAACCTCAGGCCAGCGTGAGTGTTGAGGGCATGTTTAAGGAAGGCTTCTGTGATGTTTGGCAGGGGAGCTGCCTTAAATGTGCCTTTGATTTATGACAAGTCAACTTAAGATGAGTCTACAGGGTTGCAACCTCATTGTAAGCTGAGGTGCCTCTGTAGTTGAATGCCCAACAGTACGTGGGGCAGCTTGAATAAGTTCAGCCGGATACAGAACCACGACGTCATCTGCAAACGTCAGCTCTTCAGCTGAAGAATCACAGCAGCAAATTACAAGGGAAGCCTTTTGCTCATCTCAACACACCAGAGTGCTCCAGCCGCTCCGGTGGAAAGCTGACGGCAAACCCGTCAGTGTTGATCCTGAGAGATGGGCGAAGCGGGCACACAGATTCCCTTCCGGGGAGGATCTGCAGAGGGCTTGGCAAACTCTTCCACGAAGGGCATTTGCTTTCCTCTTTCTGAGCCCTGTCCCCTGCCCAGGGTTGTTCGTTAGCCTCCCTCCGCTCAGCACTCGCATTTTAGGAAACACTGATGATACCAGCAGCAGGGGTGGCCCTGAAGCCAAATAGCAACACAGTGTGCTCCTTCAGGGGTGACTGGTTCAGGGCTGGTTATGTAAAAAATTAAAAAAAAAAGAAAGAAAGAAAGAAAGAGGGAAAGAAAGAAAGATACAGTTTTGTTTTAATGACACACATTTTTAGGTCACCAAGGACCAAATACAGGATGGTGGCTTCCCACGATTATAATGCAGCTGAAAAGCTTTTGTGTGGTGATGTCATAGTGTGACGAATGACTCCCAGGTGGCCGTGCCAGGAGCGGACGAGGCTGCCGTGGGGCTGCTGGTGTAAAAGCAGAGCGGGTGCCGTTGCGCACACTGGGTCTGACCTGAGAATGAGAGCAAGCCACCCTTGCTGGCTTATGCATTGACTGCCTCTCATCATTTGAGCATGCGCTCTACTTGCAAAAAATGTTTATTGTAAAGCAATCCGCTGTTCCGCTGCCTGCAGCCGTGTGCGTTTACTGTTTACCCAGTCTCTCGACTGTGCCATCTTCTCTTGTGTTTGACTGAATCTCATGTGGTTTTGTCCACAGCCCTAGGACCAAGAGGCTACTTCTCCCCACCCTGCACAAGCCTCATCCATCCTGGGTGTGTGGCAGGCTCTGCCACCTCGCTTGGTGTCAGTACCCCCTCTGATGTTTGCACAATGCCACCATCACCCAGCCGAGCGTTTCTTAGAATGTGCCCCCATCATTAAGCAATGTGTGACTGACTATACGTGCCCCCTTGCTCCAGTGCTTCCTCTTCTATCCAAGGAACTAATGGAGCAAGGGTGGAAAGATTATCCACGAGGATGCCCATTACGGCAGTGTAAACAGCAACGAATGTCCGGCAGTAGGCATCCGGGGACAGGGCCTCAGTCACGGACATCCCCACGGTGGCACATGAAGCATTTGAATGGCTGTACGTATTGATTTATTGATGTGAAAAGGTCGTAAAGGAAAAAAATTTCAAGTGAAAATGCATGCTATAAAAAGTAAAAAAATCAGATCATCAAGGCCCTTAAGATTTATACTCATAAGTTCTATAGAAACTTCTAGAAATGCCTCACGTCTCCCACAAATGGGGTTTTACGATTTTGATAGGTGGCAGAGCACATATGTGGTGATGTGATGAGCGGAAACAAACGCAGCGGATCGTGAGCACGGGTGTCACATTAGGATGTCTGGGTTATAAGTAAGTAAATAATGACTTGACTTTGGTTAGGTCTTTTTTTTTTTGGTAATCTTTCTACGATTTACATATATTAATTCTAATAAGATAATAGTCAATGTTTTTCATGTTTGTACAGCAATTTTAACTAATTCTCTCAGCACAGGCAAAATATAAATGTTTAATGCTGATTTAAATTGGGTCTAAGAATCCGGAATGATGGAAGTTAATAGTTTATTTCAACACACAGTATCAGGCAGGGTCTAGGCAGGAAATGGGGGCACATGCCGGGCAGTCTGAGAGAGGGACTTTGATACTGGGGAGTAGTTACACAGGGGTTGCGAGATCTGCACAGCCAATTAGGGGTGGTGAGAAACACCTCCAAGGCTGGAGGGATTTCAGAAGCCTGGAATTGGGGTGCTGGTGTAGGCTGTGATCTCTAGGAGAGGGGGTTTCAGCTGGAGAATATGCCAGAAGTTGAACAAGAGAGGGATAGAAACACACAGCTCCCTCTTAACTTACTCCCTCCAATTTCTCGTGGGTCCTCATATTGCCTGAACTTGGAAGCCCCTGGCAAGGTCACCTAGGAAAATGGTAGTGTCCAAGTACCAGTCATCTGGGGAGGTTCAAGAGGTAGCCATAAAAGCCTAAGACCAATGGGTATGGGGTTATAGAGCTCAGGCTGATGCCTTGGCCCGAGGACACTTTTGGGCTCTAGAATTGGTTCTTCCTTTTATTTAAAACAAAGTCCCCCTTCACAGATGGCAACTGGATGCTCCTTATCTTTTGATCCTAAGCCTGAGGTTCTACGGCTTACATATATACCCAGAGGTGAAATCATGCTCTCTCAAAATCATTATCAAGGACCAATGCGTTGGTCAGCTTTTCATTACTGTAGCATATACCCGAGATAATCAGATTATAAAGAGAAAAGGTTCATTTTAGCTTACAGATCTGGAGCCTTCAGTCTCTGATGAATGAATGGGCCCAATGGCTTGGGCCTGTGTCGAGAAAGCGCATGATGGTGGAAAGGCACGGCAGGGCCACTCAGCCCCACGTCTTAGAGCTTCCGCCATCTCCCAATGGCACCAAGAAGCTGGGGACCAAGTCTTGAACACACCAGGCTTTGGGGGACATTCCAGATCCAAACTATAGCAACCATGTTTCCAAGGCATCCCGAATCCTCTTACTTCTCCCAGCTTCTTTCTCTAGAGAGTAATACACACCCCAGGTCTCCTCTTCCCCCAAAACCCACCCGTCCTAGGTCCCACCCAGTCCCTTACGCCTTTCTACCTCCTAATGACAATGATGTATGTGTCTACCCAGCCAGGCAAAATATTTTCAACAACACTAACATTTAGAATTTTATTCTGCTTCTAAAACCAACTAATGAATCCATACTGCAGAAATCCAGAAAATGATAATAAAAAATTAGAAGAAAATAAGGACCCCCACCCTCTCTGCAGATATTCTGTTTTGCGCTCCATCACTACGCCTGTCCTGGTGGCACAAAAGCCATCTTGGGAAGAACAATTTTGATATTCCCGTCCTTGGTTCCCTTGGACATGATATTGGCTTTCAGAACCTTTGGTTTTTCTGTTGCTCAGCAGAGCATGGGTGTCGAGTCTATTTTTTTCCCTGGAAAACAGTGAGGTCTCTGCCCTGCCCTCCTTTCCTAGGGTAGCCACTAGCATCACCCTTCCTTTCTTTTTTCTTTTTTTAGTACCAGGGATTGAACCCAGAGGTGCTTAACCACTGAGCCACACCCCCAGCCTTTTTATATTTTATTTTGAGATAGGGTCTCACTAAGTTGCTGAGGCTGGCATTAGACTTGTGATCCTCCTGCCTCAGCCTCCCGAGCCACTGGGATTACAGGCGTGGGCCACTCTGCCCAGCAGGAGCATCCTTTATTTGTCTGATTCAATGAGTTTTGGGGAGCAGTGCTGTGAGCAACGTCACCTGATGTCCTCTAATGTGTCTGTTTGTTAGCTGATGATGTGGGGAGGTGGGCGAGTGTGTGGACTCCCAGTGGAGCCTTGGGTGGGGATGGTGTTTTCTGACAGATAAGCTCACATTTAGTATTTCCGTATGGGGCTGATTAAATAGAAACATTTGGAGGTGATTTGGTTTAACTTGGCAGTGAGAAGTGGGAAGGGTCTTTGTTGGAAAGGCCAAGGCCTGAGCCCTGATGCTGTCACTGGGGAGTTGGATGACCTTGAGCAAGGTATATTCTCTCCCCGAATCTCAGCTTCCTCATCTATGAAGTGGAGCTAATGCTAATTCACCCAGGAGCGGGGTCCCTAAGTCCATTCTTATATGAAATACATGATTCTACCAGTCCTTGTCATATTATGAGTCCCATTTTATAAGCGAGCAAGTGGAGGCTTAAAAGGGCGAAACGACACGTTACCCAGTGGCCGAGTCCATGCTGGAGGTCAAGTTCAGGTGGCGTCAAGGTGTGTGTTCTTAACAGCTGCCCTATTCTGCCTCCTACCTCTGCCCCGTTTTGTACAGCGGGGTCTAACTAAGGAAGGAGCAGCAGTTGCTGGCTATCGATGTACAGACACTGCCAAGTTCATCTACTGAATATTGTTAGATTTCATCATAAACAATTTTATGTGATTCCCTGAAGGTCACGGCCAGAAAGCCAATCTTCTAAATATCTGTTGTTCTCTGTGTTTTAGAAAAGTCTGTTCCAAACCCGTCTTTGTTATTCCTTAAAATATGATCTACTTCCTACAATCAGATTAAGATGGAAATGAATTTCTGTTCAATGTGCCTGATAGAGACTGATAGAGACATCAGGGGAACAGCTGGGGACGAGGGCGCGGAGGAGCCAGGGCAACAAGGGACAAATTGCAGACTCATCATGGAGAAGCTGTAAAGAAAGGACCAGCCAGGATCATGGCAAGCACACGCTTGTGAAACCTTAGTTTGCACACTAGTATTTAAGCCTTTCTGCTTTTAAGGTGGTGATGGGCACTTTCCTTTGCAGGAGAATCAACTTTTATCTTATTTTTTTGGTCATAAGGACATAACATAGGTACCTGCTTACATAGGGATATCCTGAGCTAGTGACCTCATCCACGTGCAAACCCTTCAAACTGACATATAAAGTGTTCTGTTGGGTTCTCCAAAGGATCTCTTCACCGAAGGCAGGAAGCATTCGTATTTTGATCCAGCCTCCCTCTCTACAAGCCTTCTTCTTATGGACCCAGGTTGGGGGATTGGAAGGGAGAGGTGATGGGAAGGGGAGATGAGCAAGTCCTCAGCTGAGAAATTAGGAGAGATTGAGCAGCAGCGGACCTCCAGGAACTGATGGGGATGGGTGCAGAGGAGCAATGGACCCTGCGCAGAAAGCTTCTGACCTCCAGCTCCTGGTGCACTGCCAGGCTCCGAGCATTCTGCTGTTGCTGAACAAATCAAGGTGTACATTCATCAGTGTCTCAGGACCTAACTCTACAGTTTAATCTTTAATTGCAATAGGGACAAGGTACCTCTGCAATGAGCCACTATGGTGCCACCAATCACGGCCACACAGGTGTCCCATGCCCCTGAAGCCATGCACGGCTAGGCAATTATTTCTCCCCGGCTGGTGTTTGTGGATGAATTTTCCACTTTTCCCACAACGAGTCTCTGTGTCTCACTTTTTTTTTTTTTGAGAGAGAGAGAGAGAATCAATTTTAGTTTTTCATGTGGCTTTCATTGCTCTGACACTTTGTTGTGTATGTGGTGCTGGGGTTTGAACCTGCGTCCTCGAGCATGCCAGGCAAGCACCAAACCCTGAACCACCTCTCCAGGTCCCTCCGTGCCTCACTGAATCCTCGTGCTAATCCTAGGAGGCATGCTTGTTCCTCTTGCTGAAAGGGAGACTCAGGATCCGAAGGATCTGAGAGGTTGTCACTTACCGAGGTCACAGGGATCTCAAGTGGGGCTCAGCGTCTTGCTTTCCTGGTCACCCTGTCCCATGCTTTGCTAATCCAGGGGTCAGCAAACTGTGCCCACTGCTGGCTTTGGTAAGTTAGCGTGTCATTGGAACGTAGCCGCGCCCCTGCGTGTGCTACTGTGTTCAGTTTTGACAGCAGGTTCGGGAGGGTGCTGCAGAGACTGCATGGCCTGCTAAGCCCAAAATGTTTACTATGTGGCCACCCACCGGGAAAAGCCTGCTGAGGGATCGTGTGTCCATCAACAGCAGAATGGAGTTTAAAAAGTGTTGCTGACCCCTGAGCCAATTCACCAAGTCCAGGCTATCCCAAGTCTCTCTTCCTTCTGTCCCCACCAGTGCCATTGCCACATTGCTGCCACCTGGACAACAGACATGGACTATCAATGTCTCTCCCTGTTGACTCTTGTTCCCTTGGGCCATTGTCCAAACAGATGTCCCTTCCAAAATGTACACCTGCGTCCATTCCTTTGCCCACTTTATTTATTTATTTATTTTAAACATAGAGGGACAGTGAGAGAGAGAAAGACAGAGAGAAATAATTTTTATTTAGTTTTTCATGTGCCTTCCACCGCTCTGAGACTTGGTTGGGTACGCGGTGCTGGGGTTTGAACTCTTGTACTCGCGCATGCCAGGAGAGCGCTGTAACTGCTGAGCCACCGCTCCAGCCCCTGCCTAGCCCACTTTAAAGAACTCCCTTGTTGTGTTAAACGTCCACAGCTCTGTGATGTGGCCCCCGCCCTCTGTGCACGCTCCCATGTCCTGATTGCTACGGTTCGCCAGCCACGGGAGCCTCCTTGAAGTGTCTTGTATCTGCCACGCTCCTTCCCAGCACAGGGCTTTCCAGGGCGCTCTTGTGGAACCCTCTCCCTTCCACTTGTTAGCTTCCCTTCATCCCCATGGCAGCGGGAACTCTGACTCCGCATCCAGGATGAGCGGAAGCTCACCAGGAACGCGGGTTTGCATTTCTCCATCCCTCTGAGCCTAGCTGAGCATCATGTAAGGATGAGCAGGCTGCACAAGGCACAGCTCTGAGAGATGCAGCGTTTACCCTTAGTCTAAGAGCGTGGAATCTCCTTGTGGGGGTGGGGTGTTGTTGGGAAGGGGGGGTGTGCATGTCACCTAAATTGACAAGTGGTTGAGGAACTGTCACACGTCAGTACTCTGCCTGGCATTTTACACCATCGATATAACTTATTTCTCCCAATAACCTACTAAGACAGTTATTCAAACCCTTTGCAAAAGGGGAAATGGAAGGATAGAGGAAGTCGTTCAAAGTCACGCAGCTGGTTATCTGTCAATCACACAGCTGGTGAGCTGTTAGAACCAAGGGGAACCCCAGTCTCTCTGCACTTCCAGTGGGTCCTTAGCCATTAAGCCTCTTTGAAAATTTAGTCTTGTAGTCTTCTGTGCTGGAGGGAGCCAGACAGGTTTCTAGCATTTGTTTCTTAAATTCGCCATTTTCCAAGAAGGGTGGTTGGTTTGCTGAGATGGAAGATGAATGTAAGAAGGGGACCTGAAGAGGCAGAAAGAGGATGGACGGCCCCAGCAACATATTTTGGAAGACAAGGAGGGGGTCTCAAAGCACGGGTGAAGAGGGGAAAATGACATAGAGAAAGGCAATCCCAAGCTTTTAAAGGATGAGCTTATTGGTTGTCCCTGGGCAGGGTGCGATGTCTCTGTTTGCTCCATCTCTTCCATGTGTCCGTCAGCAGAGCACACGCCATGCACTGGCCCTTGGGTGTGGGATTCGGGCTCTGAGGGCTTGCTATCAGTGAGCCCGGTTCCACGGTGGGCAGGGAGAGCAGAGGTAGACAAGTGACAGACGCAGGAGGAGAACAGGATGTGGAGTCAGAGTCCCAGCTCAATGCTGTGCTACCCGTGAGACCCTAGGAAGGTCACGACCTTTGTACATCACTAGGCACCTTCCTGGTCTTCATCCAAGAGCTTTGAGCCAACGAAGAGACACGCTTGGTAAAGTCAAGGATGTGTTACGATTCCCGTCACCACATCATGAATATCCGTAGATCTTACACACATTGAACCATAAACCGTGAATAAAAACTCGAATGAGATTATGAACATAAACTCATTAAGGGCAGATTAAGGCTATCAGTGACTCCTGGATGGTCAGCAATGGTAGCAATGCAGAGATCTACCAGTAGGTGGCAATAGATGCCACGGCTTTCCATAAATTCCCTGGTTTCTTTCAATCTTTCTCTTCTCTCACTTGATTGAAATGGAAATTGGCTGCCAGCATCAAGGAGCCCCCATCAACCCTGGGACTAAGCTGGCAAGACAGCAGCGAATGTGCTATCCATCTAGTTAAAAAATTAATCCAATACATTAATCGCATAATTTCTTTGGAAAGACTAGGTATGGGGGACCAGGAGTCCTGTTGCCAGGATGCCAGTAGCCAATGGGAATCTGTCTGATGGACAGGGGGCTGTCTTTCAAAGTCCTGGAGGAGCTTGAGGGATCCAGGCCCCAAGATGTGACAACCGTTCTCTTGTGTACTGTGAACCTTGTCAAAGAGCGTTCTAGTTAACATTATAACCGCGCTTAAGATTCGTGTGCCAGAAAAAACGTACTAGGCCCCAGAGGGCAAAGAGCTCCAACTTGAGTGCCAGCTTCAATCTACCCAGGAGTGGCCATGGCTGTCTGGAAGCACCCTGTGGTCCCATCCCATCAGAAGAAATTGCTGTGATTGATTATGCCTGCCACGCAGTTTGCTCCTGTATGGGGCACTTTTCCCGTTATTATCACTGAGCCCTCACGATCACGCTCCAAAGTTGACGGACGTGAAGATTATTATAACTGTTCTGTGATTGAAGGGCCTGAGACCCATAGAAGTTAAATAAGTTGCCCAAGGTCACCAGGTTACTTGGAGGTAGAGTCAGAAGTTCAGCCGGTTGAGTTGCTTAGAGAATTCCACCTATTGCTTTACCATCCCATGGTTACTTCATTTCATGGAAATGAAACTTATTTTGGTCAATAATAATAATCTTCTTCTTCTTCTTCTTCTTCTTCTTCTTCTTCTTCTTCTTCTTCTTCTTCTTCTTCTTCTTCTTTTTGGTACTGGGGATCAAACCTAGGGATGCTTAACCACTGAGCAACATCCCCTTTATATTTTTTAATTTTGAGACAGGGTCTTGCTAAGTTGCTCAGAGCCTTGCTAAGTTGCTGAGGCTGGCTTTGAACTCATGATCCTCCTGCCTCAGCCTCCTGAGCTGCTGGGATTACAGTTGTGCACCACCACGCCAGGCCCATTGGTCAGTAACTTTTAACTTTGTTTTCACACTAGAAGCAGGAGCAGAGCTCAGCTTAAAACTGGTGAAAGGGAAATTAGCTGTGAGGCAGGAGATCTGGCTGGGAATTGAGGGGCTGCTGGATGTGAATTCTCTGATGTGGTCCCCAGGATGCCATCCAGTGCCACCTTACATGGATCACACTGGGAGGCTTAGCGGGTGCCAAGAGCAGTTCTGATGTTTGAGTTAGAAGCTGACTGATGTTGGACAAAATACAGTCCTTTCCCTTGAGCCCGAGGCCCAGGGTAAGGGGGCACAGGCACCAAACAGAACCCAGGGGCTGGAAGGATGATTTGCAGGGTTTGGACCCAGCCAAGCACAGAAAGTGGTTCCCACTGCGAAGCACGCTGAGTACTTTGAGCTGATGAGTTTGGGGGTTCTCTGAAGCGAGGTCTCGCTCTCCTTCTCCCACGTTCCTTTCTGCTTCTCTCCTCTTTCCCCCAAGCAGGTCATATAAATTTAGAGTTCTTCTTCCACGGTGGGCCACACAAACTAGAACTCTTTTATGCCAAGGCAAGGCATAAAACCTAGAAAGGCCCCTCTCTGACCTCCTTTCTACCCCTACCCCTGAAGGTCCTCATGTGACAGGTGTCCTGTCCCATACCTGGGGGAAGAGAAGGAGTGAATTTCAGAGATACAGAAGCAGCTGAGCAGAGGGGCTTTGCTGAATCCCCCTCCCGGTTTATTACCCTTCGATCGCACCCCTTTTAGTCCACCCCTGATTCTCTGCGACCTTCCTCTTCTTTCATCGGACTTAGAAGGCAAATGCACACTTTTCCCTGGGTCATTGACTCTTCGTTGGTGGAGACTCCGAGACTCCCGTACTTGCACGTACAACTTGGGTTACATCAGTCTGTTACCCTTTTCTCTTGTTCTTGTGGCTTCTGTGACAGTCATGTGTGCCACACCCTTGTGATGGGGATTAGTTTTCCTTCCCTACTGGTGCTCCAGACAGCAGGAGGCACTGAATGGTGGGAACCCGGATATGATGGGTGCGGGAGCAGCGGTGAAGCAGGTTCTTCTCATGTCCCCAAGTAAGACAGACACGCCTGAAACTCCTAGTGCGACTGAGAAGCCATAAGAGGCCACTTTAGCAAAATCAGTTGAAGCTGAGGGCCCCAGCTGAGGCCTGAGAGTAGAGCATTGAATTTCTTTTCATTTTTTATTTGTTTTTTTTCCTTCAATAGGCAATATTTTCAAAACAGACCAAAGTGTTTGTCATTAAAAAGTTACATCTACCGTGTTTTCAAGTTCTTCTTTTCCCTCTCTGGAGATGACTGGTGTTATCAAATTTAAATAAGCTTGTGTGCCCACACACACACACACACACACACACGTGCACACACATGCGCACACACGCACACACAGAGGCATTCTATTTTCCCAGTAATACATACATGGCAGCTTCACTGATATAGCGATGTGTCTCGGGGAGTGTTGGAATACTGAGGGTACATAAACAGGTTGGGGCAATACGGTGCCACCCTCCAGAGCCCTTGGAACAGGAACTGGGAAACAGAGTGGGGGGCTGTCAATCCATAGACTAGGGTTTAGAGAAAAGGATAGAATTGGAGATTCATGTATAAAATGTTAAATTAACTACGATAAAGACAGAGGGAGGGTGGAGAGGGAGAGAGAAGTACTAACATTGGGTCAAAGACCAATTCAAGGACAAAGGACTGTTGAGGAACAGAGAATCAAGAAGAAGGAAGGTACAGGGAGCTGGAGCGGTGGCTCAGTGGTTCCAGCGCTTGCCTGGCATGCGTGAGGACGTGCGTTCGAACCCCAGCACCATGAACACAACGAAGTGTCGGAGCAACGAAAGCCACATGAAAAACTAAATAAAATTGATTCTCTCTTTCTCTCACTGTGCCTCTCTCTTAAAAGAAGAAGACAAAGAAGCAGAAGCTGCTTGTTTTTGTAAACATAATTTTATTGGTACACAAATGCTGCCCATTTCACTTGCACACCGTCCACGGCTGCTGTTACATCATGATGGCAGAGGGGACTAACTGGAACACAGACTCAAAGGTCCTGCAAAGCCTGAAATGTTTACTGTCTGGCTCCTGAGAAATTTTCTGAGTGCTGGTTTAGAGGAATGAAATATGCTTCTTTACGGATGGACTTGTAGCCATAGATTATTTTCAAGGACAAACAAAAATGCCGCCCCCAAATGAAAAAGCGGCAATTGGAAACCTCATGGCGATGAAGTGCCAGGGGCGCCCGGGGTCTTTTCTGTAATTCTTGCCATTACCTCTCCGATCATGTTTGAGCAGGCCAGACAGCCGAGGAGACAGTAGTTAAGGCAGGAGAATGGCAGCCCTTACCTGGCTCCTGCAAGTTTGAAACCTATAGACACAGAGAACCTTTTATTTTTCATTATTTATTTTTTAAAGCAAAAGGATATTGGATGAAATTCCAGCCTTCTGTGCTTACAGAAATTCCCAGTTATACATCTTTTTGCATTTCCTAATTATCTGCAGGAACATGCTTTGGTGACGATAATGACGACGTTCATTAAGGGCTTCCTGCCAGCTGGCTCATGCCACGCCTCCTCTTCCACACTGCTGGGTAGAGCCCTTCAGTAGACACCAAGACGGCTTCCCGAGGTGTTCCTTTTTGTTGCCAAGACTTGGTGGTGGGTACATCTAGGGTGTAGATGCCAGCGTGGGTGCTATACATCTTTCAATGTGGTTTTTTTTTTTCTCCCCACAAAGCTGTATCTGGCCCAAATTGTCAAGAGAGCTAAGGCTGAGCAACACTGTTGTAAAAGATGCCTGCCGGATTTTTATTTCTCCTGGAGACCACAGGGCATCTGCACGCAGCTTGTCCCTGGTTAGAACCCAGGTTTTTCTTTTCCCCCTATACCCATCTCTAGTAGGCAGCCGCCTAGATGGTTCCCAGTGATCCCCATCCTCACACCCTTTTGTGACCCCCTCCCCTGAACATGGGTGGGACCCAGTAACTCACTTCCGATGAACAGAAGTTTGCAATGTCAGTTCTGAGACTAGGTAACCGTGGGAACACGACCTCCGGCTTGGGCTTCTGCTCTTGCTCTGGGGAAAGCCAGGTTCCAGGCTGCGAGCTTCCCTTTGAGAAAGATTAATGCAGCGGGGAACTGACATCTTTCCTACAGCCTGTGAGCACTGGTTGCCTGCCTGGAAGCGGTGTGGCTGAGCTCAGAAGTGACCTCTCCCCAAGCTGACCCTGGACGTAACAGGAGCCCCAGAGTTCATCATGGTTGTGCCCTCCGGAGACAACCTGCGCGGGAGGCCCCCAGCCAGGCCACAGGAACTGGGAGATGATACATGTTTGCTGTCTTAAGCTGCTCAGTGTTGGAGTCATCTGTAACACAGCCATATATAACGAAAACGCAGTCACAGAGGAATAAACTCTCTACAGGAAACAGATGGTGATCTGGGTTACATAAACTCATTTAATTTATCTTTAGGGTTTAATCACAGGTTTAATAGAACTTCTTTGACCATAATAATCTCAACCGTTGGTGAGGAAAAATTGTTGGTGCTTTTTAGGGTGTGAACCGGCCCAGGCGTGACTTGGTTGTAAACAAAATCATTCCAGACCCGAGATATCACGGTTGACAGCAGATGGCAGCATTGAGCAGCACCGACTTCAGAATCAGACCTGGGTTCAAATCCCAGCTCTGCCATTTGCAAACTGTCATGTTGGGTAAGAAAGAGCCAGAAGAAACACGGGTCCTTGTTGCCCGTTTGACACCAAGGCATGGAGGGACAGAGGGAATGGGTAAAGCCGCGGGGAGAGCTTAACCACTGAGCCACATCCCCAGCCCTTTTTATTTTTGTTTTAGTTTGAGACAGGGTTTTGCTAAGTTGCTTAGGGCCTCACTAAGTTGTTAAGGCTGACTTTGAGCTTGTGATCCTCCTGCTTCAGCCTCTGGAGCTGTTGGGACTACAGGTGTGTGCCCTGGCGCCCAGCTATAACCTGGGACTTTTTTACTTGGCCGGTAGGCACGTGTGTGTATTTGAATATATACTGAATCTTATTTTAATTTTCTCAGTGCACTTGGTCATGTGGTGTCCAAGGTTGTCCCGCTTCCCTTCCTGGGTGGGATATTCATCCCCAGGGCAGTCTGAATATTCCTCTCTACGGCTTCAGAGGTGCCTTTGGTGTTCTGTGCTGGCCCGACTGGCATGGTGGTGACTGATCTGGCATTTTTCACAATGAACACATGTTTCTTCCCAGCTGTCCCCAAGTGATATTTCCAGCCAGTGTGTTCGGGACACTGAGTGGTGCAAAGACTTGCTCTTGATGAAGGAGATTTACACGCATGAAATCAAACCGTGACTCTGATGCCTCACACCGTGGCTCAGTCTCTGGGTATGCGGTGTCCTCTAGGGATCTGGCTTCAGCCCGAGGAACCACAAGTGGGCCGGGGCTTGAGAGTCAAGATTCTGTTTATATTCATGAAGCAAAAAAGAAAACCGAGCAAGCTCCAATTTAAAAAAAAAAAAAAAAAAGAGTCTATGTTTTTGTTCGTTCGGCTTACCTCTTTATTCTGCTTTATATTCACATTTTAAACATGATATTCAAAGCCGCCCATTTAAGTGGCTATTCTTTTCACAGCGTAAATTGTGTTTTCTCTGTCTTCGCCTCCGGATTCGAGCTTTGCAGTGTGCGGAAGAGTGTGACCTTGTCGCTCTGCGTCTTTGGTTTGGGGCACGGAGCCAAGCGGAGAGTGGCTTCCTGGCAGATATTTACCGATGAATGGGCTCAAACGAAACTGGTTGATTTTCAACTTTTAGACCCAACTCAAAGACAAAGGAAGCCTGGAAAATCAAATTCAGGGCGTGGAGCTGAATGCTGCGGCTTATCAATCCTGACCGTAAAGGTAGCAGCAGAAGACACGGAGAGCTGCTAAGATGCTCACCTTGCAGAGAGTTGAGGAGCCAAGGATGCACCCCAGGGTGAACGGGGTTTGAAATCCAAGGGCAAAACGCTTTTAGAAACCACTAACATGCAAATAGCGCTCTGGTTCCTTAGGAGATTTTCCAAGCTATTTTTTTTTTACAAGATAAAACGTGGGTATGTTTTACATTAATTTTCTAAAAATTAAAAGATTTCGAGAGCCCTAGTTGGAACGAAAATACAGAGCCCCACTTTGCTCCCGAGAAAATCAACAAGCCCCCGTAATATCCATCCTCATTTCAGAGTCAAGACAAAATTAATTTGGAGAAGAAAATACAGCCGGGGAGCAGAGTTAGCAACCTCAGGAAATTCAGGGAAATGTAATTGAGTAAGAATTATCTCCTTAATTACTTCTGACCAAATCAATAACAGGGCTAGACGAGAAACCACAGTCGCCAGCAATGATTATCAAGTTGCTGAGAAACTAATTGGGGTTCAGACTTGTTTGAAAAGCAAAAATAATAATAATAATAATAATCCTGCCTTCCCATAGTTAGCAAACAGGGCTCCCGGAGGGGGTGGGCGGGGAGCCCACAGGACAGGAGTGGGTTTGCAGTCCTGGTGTGGAGTCCCTCGCTTATTACTTTAAGAGAGCCGGAGCCAGCCAGCCCTTCAAAGAGGATGCCTTTGATGGTATCAAATGCTCATTTCCATGCCTTCCTGGGGCAAATCGGACTGAGGCGGGTTCTCCATGCAAATTAGAGGGAGGTGAACCAGATACCCTGAAGTCAGACAAGAGAGCATTGGCCTTTACAGAGCACAGGATTCTAGGCGGAACTGCAAAGATTTCTTTAAAACCGTCTTGGCTGTGCCTTTGGGGAGGAGGCAGTGAGGGTCTTTGACTCAAAGCAGCCCTTTGGGATGTACCTTCTAGATCTTTCTGTGGTTTGGGGGTCTTCTCTGGGGCTGAGGTTCAAGGGTGACCCATTTGCCTAACCTCTTGCAGCCCTACCCATCTCCATTGCTCCTGGGGTTACCTGACAATTCACTGGGGACTTCGGCTTCCCTCTCACACTCTGCCTGGCTCCTTGCTCTCCCGACCTTGAACTTGAATGGATCATCCTTGCTGTCAGAGACATCAGAGGTTCTTTCTCTCAAAAAGACTTCCTGAGTCCTCTCTTAGGGTCCTCTCTGGAGTCTCATGGTGGGTGGGCAGACAATCAGGCAGAGAATGTAGGGCATGCAGGGAGAGGGTGGGGGGCCTGGGGGGACATCTGACCCAGCAGGGGAGGAGCGGCCGTCGGGGATGAAGGAGGTGACTTCTAAGTCCAGGCGGAGTCCTGATGGACCAGCAGGGAGAAGCCTGTGAGGTGGTGGATACGCCAATCAGCTTGACTCCGTCCTTCCACCAGGGAGGCACACCTCAAAACATCTCATTGCACGCCACACTAATCTACAGCGCCTCACCTGTCAATAGGAAAACAAATGCATAAGAGCAGAGGGAGGAGGATCGTGTTCCAGGCAGAGGGAAAGGCGGGTGCAGAGCCTTGGAGGTGGACGAGAACTTGGTGCTGAAAGAGCTTCCATGCAAATGCGCTAAATATGGTGGTGGTTGTGGTGGGGGGCGGCGGAGGCGGAGAAGTAGGAAGGACCTAATTCTGAAGATGACAATGGAGTCAGGATGTAATGCTGAGGGCAAAGATGGTGTTCAGGGCATGATTGGGAATGGGACACCCATTTGCAGCTGGGTGATAAAACCCCCCAAAGTTCTGCTGTTGGACCCCAAGCCCGTGAACTCTGCTGATTGGCAGCTGGACTGCAGTCCTGGCATCCCAGAACCGAAGACCTGCCGGTGAACTTCAATCCAGGAGGCCTCAGGGGTGGCCACGTGACTCAGGTACGGTCAATCGGAATATCCCTGCTCTCCAGGCACGGGAAGGATTTGCACCTGAGGCCCAAAGAGGGATACGAGAATGGGGATGTGGCTCAGTGGTGGAGCATTTGGATAGCATACATGAGACCCCCACAAAAAAGTAGGGACATCAATAGAGGAGAAGTAGGAGATGAAGGAGGAGGGAGAAACAGAGGGGAAGAGGAGGAACTGGAGAATAAAGCTGACCAAGCTACATATACGTGGAAGAATGAAGTGCAACGAATCCCACTTTTACATATACTTATCATGCATCAGTGAAAAAGCTGTGTGTAAATAAATGTGTGTAAATAAATAGGAGGGAAGACCGGAAGTGTAGAAAGGGGCAAGGGGGACGGAGTGAAAGGCAGCAGTCCCGGGAATGAACTGGAGTGAATGATGTTCTATACCTACATGAGTGCGTCACAGTGAATCCCACCGTTAAGCGAAATGATAAAGCAGGAATGAAAGCATTAGTGGCATCAGTCCCAGGACCTGCTGGAGCTGTTGGGGGAGAGCAAGTCTCCTTCTGCTGGGCGCGCTGCTACGGAAACACCCCAACCTAAAGCTCTTGGAGGTGCCTTGGCCACTGTTTTGGTAAACCTCTCTCTGAGAATAAAGGCAAGACAGGGAAAAGAAGAAATGTAGAAGAGAATGCATCCAAATTTGATGCTTGAGGACTTGGACCCAACTACCATTCCCCAGCCTGGGTTTACCTACGGATTTTTATTTAATAGACAAATTTCCCTTGTGCATAGAGCACGCTGAATTGGGTTTCTCCATCATTCGCAGCTAAAAGGACCTTGACCACAATTTTGTTAGCATATCACAAATATTTCGTCTGGATAAACCCTAGGAGAGTGATACTATTTCCCCGTGGCTAAACCAAAACCCACCACAGGTCTTTCATTGTAGAATGATCTGAGCCGGGCGTGGGGGTGCACACCCCAGCTGCTTTGGAGGCTGAGGCAGGAGGATTACAAGTTCAAGGCCAGCCTGAGCTAGTTAGCGAGACCCTGTCTCATAATCTAAGTAGAAAGGGCTGGGGTTGTAGATGAGCGGTAAAGGGGCCCTGGTCTCAATCCCGTGAACTGCCTAAATACATGAATAAAGACCCGCGACCATCGGAGTTGAGAAGTTTCCCAGCATAGCACCCTGCTGTTGCGTACTATCATTTAACTCATCTTCCCAATCCCTTCCGTGGAGTGGGTCTGTCGTGATCTCCATTTTAGACTGAAGAACAGAGGCACAGAGAGGTTAACTTCCAGAGTCACACGATGAGCAAGGGACTGGGATGGACAACCTAAGGCATCACAAGGAGAGATAGAGCCAGCTTCCCAGCTCTGGGCTTTCTTATCTTACATTTTTCTTTCATGGTCCCGGGGACTGAACCCAGGGCCTCACTCAAGCAAGGCAAGTGTGGTGCCACTGAGCACTTTCTCGTCTCTTCCTTCTTCTTTTCTCATAAAGCCACTAACTGTGTCATGGAGGTCTCACCCTCATGACCTCATCCAATCCTGATTACCTCCTGAAGGCCCAGCCTCCATTAACTATGACTCTGGAGGTTGTTTCCAACGTGTGAAATTTTGGGGACAGAAATCCAAACCACAGTACGTCCAAATCCAAATGACGCTTTGACTCCAAAGTCTGCATTCTCCCTGCTTCACCAACAGATGGGTAACCCAAGACTCAGAGAAGCTGGAGAAAGTTCCTAAGGAAGTACAGCTGAGCAGGGAAGATGGGACAAGAATGCAGGGAACCTAGCTTCCCAACGTGGGTCTCCACAGCCCCATTAAGGCAAACAAAGGGAGGGGATGAGCTTTGGAGCCACACAGATGAGTTCACAGCAGGGGTCTCTGACACCTCTTTGAGTTTCAGTAAGATAATCACAGAACCTTCTTCGTTGGGTTGTGACAGAGATTCGATGGGCTAATGTGTGTGCAAGGTTCTCAGGCCTGAGCTGGGTTTATGGGGGCTCTCGATAACTGCTCCTTGTTAATGTGATTGCTGTAATTAATAAGCTGCGCTCTTAATGAAGGTGTAAAGTGCAGGTGATCTGCCATACGACCGCAGGCTAGTAGCTGAATTACAGTGGCCATTGGTCTGATGGTCCCATTGGTAAAATAGGGTTATTATCCGCCCTCTGCTCATGACACCAGAGCACTAAGAGGATTAATTAGAAGTTTTATAATGTGCTGTGCACTTTGATGCTCTATAAACAGAGAAGTGTGATGGTTGAATATTTATATAATCCCCATTACTGAGGATCTTGAATTGCTTTACTGATGTTGTAAAAGGAAACTCAACCTTCCAAAGGTGTATAAATCCATCTAAACCAAATGAAAGGAGGCCAGGCTCTTGTTGTCTCTCAATACCTTAGAAACCCAACAGATCTGAACTTCTGGGTGTTGGTGGGTCACGCTCAATGCCTGCAGACTTGGAGTGTGGAAGGAGATGCTGAGACGGTGGGATTGACCCGTCCTCTAGAGCTGAGCTCTGGCCGGGCTAATGCTGCAACTTTTCCTGAGCAGAGGGTTTGAGGTGCAGCACACCTGAGGACAGTAAGGGTGGTGGGTGAAAGGATGGACAGACAGATGGGCAGATGAGTAGATGGGTGGATGGATGGATGGATGGACAGACAGATGGGCAGATGAGTAGATGGGTGGATGGATGAATGGATAAATGGACAGATGGATGCATGGATGGATGGATGGACAGACGGTTGGATGGACAGATGGACAGGCAGATAGATGCATGCATGGACAGATGGATGAACATATGTGTGGATGGATGGATGGAGAGATGGATGGATGGACAGACAGATAGATGCATGCATGGATAGATGGATGGACAGATGAAGGATGGATGGATAGATGGTGGCTGGCTGGCTGGACAGACTGATGGACAGATGGGTGGATAGACAGATGAGTGGGTGAACAATGGATCAATGGATGAATGGATGGAATCCTTATCCTCTTGGAGGTAGGAGATCAGATGGGTCTGACCAAAGTAGGTGGGGAGCCACATTGGGTATTGGGAAAGAGTCATTCAGGCAGTGTGGTCAACTGAAAAGACATTAGTCATCACAAAACCTGGGTTACGATCTGTGTGACTTTAGGAGGTCACTAATGCTGTCTAAATATTTACTCTTCTCCATTAATTAACTCCTACCCCCACCTGGATGCCAAATACCCTAACTGCAGCTTGGAGCTGTGGAAAATAACTTATAGACTAATTAATACTCAGGTGGGTGTGGCATGTGGTATCCTCCCGCCTAGGGGTGTTTTCACATCGAAAATGGAGCTCCTGGCATGGGCGGTGCGTGACTCAAGGTGTGCGTGGCCTGATTTCAGACTTGCACTAGGTTTTAGGGTCAAGCTATGGTTTAGGGCGGGCCAGTGTTGACCGCACTAAAAGGACCAGGTGGCTGAGCGGGACGCCCGGTGGCAGCTGGCGAAGGCAGATGAACACAGGGTGGGAGGAAGAGGGTCCCAGGGCATTCCGGCTGATACGTCACCCTCACCCCTCCTTCAGAGACCCATGAGTGGGGGCCCCCTGTGGAGGCTTTGCTCTTTGACTGTCCATGTTCCAGATTCCCTTTGAAGTACAGTTATAATTAAAAGGAGGGAAAAAAACCCACCCAAATCCTGTAAGTATTAGAGAAGGTGTGGGGGATAAAACCTCAAGCAGACACCAGATGAGGTCGGTAGGACAGGCTGTGTTGGCAGCGCTTTCTGATTCAACAGCTGGCTCCGCGTGTCAGGCTCAAAGGAGAAAAAAAAAGAAGCTGGCCACTTGTTCGGAGGAACTCTATTCTGAATAAGCTGGAACTGAAAAGGTCCCTTAATCCCTGGAGAGGAAGAGGCTTCTTCTGAGCAGATGGGAGGGCCAGGGACCTGTTGGCAGGGAGAGGGGATTAATTAGGCTGGGTCCCAGGTCCCTTGTTCGACAGGAGGGTGCCCATCTGGGTCCTGGGTACATCTCCTCTTCAGCACCCCCACCAACAGCGGGGATGACCCCAATTTGTTATCTGCCTTCCAGAACTGGTTTTGTATCCCAAGCCAGGGACATTGGAGACACCTTCTTTGGGAGCAAGGTTGACTGGGATCACTTGATCAACTATTTGTGACCGTGTATATTTTTTCTTTCTTTCTTTCTTTTCATTTGTTGGAAAGACTTCCCTGGGTATCACATGGCCCTGGATTCCTGTTCTGCTTTGTCACCCTAAGACCGTGTGTGAGTTATGATCTCACTGATAATCAGTTCTCCCCTCCGTAAAATGGAGATGTTTGAAATCGCACCTTTCTTTACAGAGATGTGAGAATTAGAGATAGCAGATTCAAGGCAGCTCACATAGCTCCTGCTTGATAAATGTTGGCTATTAAGTCAATTATGAGCTCTGCCAATAAAGTCCGCAGCTCTTCAAGTCCCTGCCTAATCTAAACCGGGCTAGAAGGAGCCAGTGAGCATTAAACCAGTCTTCAAGCTCTGAAGGGATCAAGACAGACTATCTGGTTAGGAAATAGGTTCCACATTAGTAAGTAGAGGAAATGTGAGTGACTGGATTTTTTTCCCTCCAGTACTGGGAATTAAACCCAGGGGTGCTCTATAGCTGAGCTACATCCTCAGCCCTTTTTATTTTAAAACAGGGTCTTGCTCAGTTGCTGAGGCTGGCCTCAAACTGGAGAGCCTCCTGCCTCAGCCTCCTGAGTTGCTGGAATTACAGGGTTGTGCCACCAAGCCTGGCTATGCAGTTGGGTCTTTACAGGTCCCTTGCAAAGGATTCCTTGTGTCATTATCTTCATCTTCTTCTGGAGAAGAGACCACCAGGACTTCCTGGGTATGGGCTGCAACCCTCCCCACTGCTGCATCCGCCACCCATTCACTCTCCACCAGACTGGCCTCTCTGGTCTCCTGGGTTCCCACTGACATTCAGTCCTCTTCACAACTTGTAGTGGGTTGAACCATGCTCGTTCCACTCCCAGTTCCTATCCACTTGGGATCTCAGAATGGAATCTTATTTGGAAACAGGATCTTTGCGGTTATAATCAGATAAGCTCATAGTGGACCAAGGTAGACCTAAGGACTGCTGTCCTCATGGGGAAAAGGGCACAAGAGAGTGCTGGGTGAAGATGGAGTGATATGTCTCCAAGTCAAAGGGCACCCAGGATTTCTGGAACCACCAGGAGCCGCCAGAAAGCACAAACCCTGACCACACCTGCTGAATGTTTATCATGTTAAACCATTTGATTTGTGATAATTGGTTATGGCAGCTATGGAAAGACAAAGAAAATAAACGCACCACCTTTCTAGAAAGTGAAACTTACTACCATGCGTTCACTCAAAACCCTTCCATGACTCCCATCAACCTCAAAACAAATTCTCAATTCCTCAAGCTGTTCTATGGTCTTTCATGAAGCTGCGTCTGTTGACCACACCTCTACCTTCCCGCACTCTGTTCTGCAGTCCCTCTGAATACTTATGAAACACACTGAGCTCCTGGAAGCACACTATATCTCCTGCAGGTGATGCTCTATCTCTTTCATCTTTCACATGGAAAACTCCTACTCACCCTTCAAAACCCAACTTAAATATCATCACCTTCCCAAGCACGCCCTTCTCCAATTCTGCCTGATGGCTTGTTCATGCCTTTCTGTGTGCCCACAACGTATTGGTCAAGACTCTGTTCTTGGAACAAACACTGAGCTCATGCTCTGAAGTTATTTGTTTTATACATCCGCTCCTATTCAGGTATGAGACCCCTAGATCGGAGGTGGCCTTGTCTTTGCCAGGGATCAGTAAATGGTGGACTAAATGATGACTTGGTGACATGTAGAATAACGATAGAAGGCAGTGATATTATTTAACAGCAGCTACAACAGTCAGGAGTTGGCAGACTACACAGGATGATAAGGACATTGGAGGGCAAGATACTGAACACTCTCAGTTTGGGGGAGAACAGTTGCCTGCGTCGTCACCCATTAGAATGCTTGTTTTCTCTGTGTCCAGAGCCTGCCCATTCAGGGTGCAATTAGAGGTCTTTTCAGATTTTGTGGGAACTATGAAGCTCAGTCACTCCCTGCATAGTCTGCCATGTGCCGCATGGGTTCTAAGCCAGTGGATCCCTCATGCCGTGAAATTACCCCCTGTGTCCTTCACATCAGGCAGAAAGATCTGGAGGGAATGTTCTTGAGAAGCTAAAGGGGAACTGGTAGGTAATAACAGGAGGTAAGAATACGGATTTTTAGTGCCAGACAGACATAGGTTGCAAATCTGCAATCTTCTGCTTCCTGGTGGAATGACCTTGGGCATGTCCTTGATCCTCTCTGACCCTCAGTATCTTCCTCTTTGCACAGGGTAGATGCTCAGAGCAACACGTGCCTTGGAGCATGGTGCTGACAATCAGATGTAGCACTCCTACCCTGCCCAGCCCGGTAGCAAGCTGTCTTCAAACGAGACCTGTCGCTTTTCATGTAGCAGGAATATCATCAGTGCAACACATATTTTCTGGGGGCCTATTAAGGGGCTGCCATTGTTCTGGGTTCTTGGGTCTTGAAAAAGCTTAAGATCCTGGGGGCTGTTCAACACCGTTTCACAAGACCAAAGAAGGTGTGCGTGAGCGCTCACTTCCTGACGGTGCTCATTAACATAGCTTCAGGGTGGCCCTTGGGACCAGAAAAGGCCATCGGACCTTCTGTCATCCGGTCCTCACCTCTGAGGGGAGCCCCATTAATTGCATCCATATTTCTTTGCTGTTCCTTTGCTGAAACTGTCACACAGAAGCAGGAGGCTGTGGACTAGGGGTATTTCTCTTCAGGTGTGGGCACAGGGGGCCACTTGGAAGGCTGTTTCCTAAACCGCTGGGAGAAAATTCCATTTGCAAAACTTTCCCTGTGATTGCTCTCTGAAGGTGAGTTCATCAGTCATGTTTGCGTTTATTCCACATTTCAGAAGTCGTTAATTGCATCTACATTTAAAAAAATACATACATGTGCTCCCCGTTTAATGCAAGGACAAATCTCCAGGATGTGCATTTTTGGGCCTATGTGTGGTATAGGTGGAGACACAAAAATCCACGCTGTTTTCAAGAGCCACAAAGACAGAGAGATTGTAGGAACTACAAAATGAGAAATGCGTTGCGGGACCCTTTAGTGCTGTTCGGAGATCAATTCCCCCCTCCTCCCTTCCAAAGGAAAACTTAAACCATATTTCCTGCACTATGAGTCTCGTCTTCAAAATGACCCAAATCTCATTTTAACTAGTACACATGATTGAGTTTGTCTAACTGCAGATTTAATGACCTGTAAAATGCTTTCGCGAGCACCTGGAAACCCTCAAAAAGTCTTTATATTGCACCTTAAAAACACAAGATCCAGGGTTGGGCTGTGTGCGTGGCTTTTGTTTAGAGGGGAAGAGTACAGAGTCTTCCAGAGGGAAATTTTGCAGGAGCATTTGTTCCAGGTACTGTTGTAACTGAACCTCAAACGGTGCGGGTGAGTCCCCGATTGGTCCCTTCATTCATCCGTCCTTCCAAGAAGTATTTATTGAGCAGCCCTATGAGCTAGAGTCTGTGCTAACGTGCTTAGCATTAGGAATAACAATGGTAATAAGTTATATTTGTCGGAGTGCTCACTGTGCACCTTGTGTTGGGCGAGAACTTGGCGTAGAATCATTCATTCTCTTCCCGCCGCGTCCTGCAAGGTGAATGTTACTGTCAATCATCACCTCTTTAATTTTTTCTCTCAGCACTGGGGATGGAGCCCAGGGTCTCATGCATGCTAAACACGTGCTCCACTGCTCAGCAGCACAGCCGGTACCGGCCATCAGCACTTTACAGATGAAAACCATCAGCCTCAACTCCAAATGCTCAGGGAAGACGCGGATTGGCTCAGCTTGGGTTGCAGGTCCACCTCGCTCACAGCCGGGCTGAAGAGAGTGGATCTGCTGCACAGCTCCAAGCTGCAGACGGTCCAGCGGAGGGCAGTTGGGGTGTCTGTGAGCAGCCCCCTGTCCACGTCGGCTTGTCTGTGGAGGGTGGATGTTTGGAGAGATGAAGAGATGGGCGGAGACCAGCGATGTTGTAGATCCCAGGCCACTGCTTTGGGAAGTCCCATGGCACCTTTTGCTGCTGAACGCCATAGGACACCTCTCGTCTCTAGGATCTAGTCTCTCTTTGGGTCTCTGGGAGGGTTTGTGTCACCTACAACCAAGAGGACCTGGGCCGGCTGTCACAGGCCCTGAGCTTGGGCCTCTGGGCTTTGCAATGCTGTTCCTACAGCCGCATAGAGGAGGGATCCACAGATTGCACTGGGGTCTTGAGGCTCAGGTGGGTTGCAGGACCCCACACCCCACTGTGGCAGACTTCCAGAAGGTGGAAGGCCCAGGCCCAGCAATTCCTCAGGGCTCAGATAAAGAGGAAAAGACATCACACCCTCAAGAAGAGCTCTTTCAACCTGCAATCCAAATTCTCTTAGCTCCCTCTGTGGAGATCAATGGTAACAATAATAACCCTACCTGGGGCTGGAGCAGTGGTTCAGCGGTTACGGCGCTTGCCTGGCATGCTCGAGGACACGGGTTCGAACCCCAGCACCACGTACACAACGAAGTGTCGGAGCAACGAAAGCCACATGAAAAACTAAATAAAATTGATACTTTTTCTCTTTCACTGTCTGTCTCTCAAAAAACAAAACAAAACAAAAAACCAAGTACCACTGATGACAGTGGCTCTCATTTATTGACACTTGTTTTGAGCCCCACCCTGCAGCATGAATTTTAAACACACTGCTCAGTTTGGCACCCACAACAGCGCTTTCCAGGAGGGACCGCTTGCTGTTATGGCGCAGGAGAGATGGGCAGACGCGGTGGCCTGGGGTGGTTAAGTAACGCGCCCAACGTCACACAGCTGTGAAGTGCGGGAGGTGGCATTCCAATTCAGGCCAGTCTGAAGCCGGGGCCCAAACTCTAGCATCATTTCTAGGCTAAGGCATTGAGCTGCTGTCTGGGATTCCAACAATTTGATGGTTAATGTCAACGTTCTTGGGATCCACAGCTGGGAGTAACTTCTATAACTCCTGAAACACCCAGAGGTAGAAAGGGTGCAAGAGAAGTAGGAAACACACATGTGTGCATGCATATATACGAGTGCCTATGCACACACGTATTTATGTGCACGCTTGGAAATGTGAGTCACAGCCGCACAGACAGGGATGACAGGGCCACTGTTCCCACGGTGGCTTGGAAGAGCTGAGAGCAGCTACAGTGACATTTGAGTGACAGCTCATTCTCTCACGCTTCTTGAATTTGATTGAGCTCAGCATCCCGGCACCCTCCTTTCACATTTTTTAAAAAGTCAACTTCACATGGGACTGGATGTCATGGGGAGGTAAATGGTTAAGGCCTGATATCAAAATGGGACGTGGTGTCACACAGGGTCTTCATCAGGAGATTAAGCCAGGTGGCATGACTGCCCCTCCTGGGGGTACTGCTGCTTTTAGGATCTCTGTGAAGACAAATGCCAATCAAGACAAAAGGGATGGGGCTGGAGCGGTGGCTCGGCGGTTACGGCGCTTGCCCGGCATGCGTGAGTGCACGGGTTCAAACCCCAGCACCCACGTACACGACTAAGTGTCAGAGCAGCGAAAGCCATGTGAAAAACTCAATAAAAATTGATCCCCCCTCCTCACTGTCCTCTCTTAAAAAAAATAAAAGACTAAAGGGTCATGAGCCACTTTACAAATAAATCCATCTGCCATGGTTCTTGGTCAACATCATCTACGTCCTGGCTACTCCAAGAGTGGCCCAGAAACCAGAAGTTTGTGTCATCCAGGGCACCTGGCAGAAGTGGAGAGCCTCCACGCTGCCCGGGAGCTCCTGATTCCCAATCCACATTCAGCAAGATCTCCATGTGACCTGTGCCACCTTAGAGCTTGGGAAGCAAGAGCCCCTGGAGGCCACCACGGCATTCCTCTTGGAATTCTTGCACTGAAAGCAGGGCCATTGGAGTGTCTGAGGGCTCCATCCACCCATCCACCCATCCTTTCAGCCATTTATTTTAAGCATATACTGAGCATCCACTAGGTGCCAGGCACTGGGGACTGCGACTCCTAGACTCTTGGTGCTTGCTGTGTGGTGGAATAGGAAGACGTTGGACACGCCTGTGCTTGGTGACTATGGTAAAGACCACAGTGCGCAGGTTCAGCAAGCGTGGCAAACACAGCTCTGTGCAGTGGCCTCAACTGCTGGGTGACAGGGGACACTTGGAGGGAGGATTAGAGATGGCTCCTCTGGGGGCAGTGATATCTGAACTGAGACCCACATTGCAACAGAAATACATCTGCAGAGGGAGGGATCCGGCAGCAGGAGGGGCTTGTGCAAAGTCCCGAGGTGGGAAGGTGAGAGGTGTGTTTAAGGACTGCGTAACCTTGTCCTCTGAAGGTTGACAGTGGCATTATTGTGGCATTGCATGTGATAGTGAGACATGAGGAGCCTTTCCCCCCTCTAGTAGAGATGCTTGGTGACCTCTTTATTTTATATGTGAAAACCTGCAAAGTTCCCGGGAGATCACATGATCGCCCTCTGGAGAAAGTCTGGCTCACCTTGAGTGAGACAGCAGTCAGGAGCCGGGTGTTCTAGGTGCAGAGGGAACAAAGGCATCGTCATCTTCCATTTGCATTTCCCATGTAGCCTGCAGGCCCCCAGCCAGAGTGGCGATGTGGGCAGACACAGCCCGGGATGAACGGTGAGCTTGCTGTATGTGCACAAGTGCTCTCGCGTACGCCTTGGTGGAGGTGATTCTGGAGGCTACTGCTGGAGATGCCTTGACCTTGGGCCTCAGTCCTGCTCCTCCCATGGTCTGCAATCCCACCTGTTTCCTTTGTGAGCACCAGTGGCATATCTGGGGCAGGAGGCGATTCCAGGAGGCATGAGGAGGGGATCCAGACAGGAGAGGAAGATGTGTTAATGAGCAAGGAGGTTACCACTTTGGGCACCGGGCTCAGCCCTGCTCCGGCCACTGGTGGATAGTGTTGGGTAGGGGGTCGGCAAACTTCATACAACAGGGCCACACAATAACTAAAATATTTTAGACTTTGCAGGATACACAGTCTCGGTCATACAAATCTGCCCTTGTAGTGAGAAAGCAGCCATCTATGATATATAAATAAATGCATGTGGCTGTGTTCCAATAAACTTTATTTATAAAAACAAGTAGTGGGCCAGATTTGACGGATAGGTTGCATTTTGTCAACTCCTGGTATAGAATACGTCTCAGAGTCGCTGCATCTGAAGTCGAGGCAACACATCTGCTGTGGTGAAAGCCTGCCCCTAAGTATATCACCTTCTTGCTCCTCCTGGAGTGGATTACATGTGGATGCCCACAGGTGCTATTGTGGGAAGCCACGGGTGTGCACGAACATGGTAAGAGCCAAAGGGATGCAGCTGCTATGCCCCCTAAACCCAGCCCCTGGAGGACAAGGCTCTGACAGGTCGTGTGGTGGGCTTGCGGGCACAGAGCTGGGACGGAGTCCTGATCAAGACAGAGCTGGCCCCACGACTGCCTGTGATCATGAGCACTCTGAAAGAGGATGTCTTGTGCGGTGTCTCCGCAATCGCATTTTAGCACCTTGGAAGGAAGTTGCCTTCTGAAGCGCACAGTTTAGAAAGCAGGTCACCCCAACCTTCTCCACAAAATAGATATTTTTCCCTTGCATCCTAAACTGCAAGAGAAGCACTTGAGAATCTAAGTAAAAACAAAGATGGATAATTTAAGTGTTCTTTATTCTTAAGAAGAGCTTTTAAACAATTCTTGATTATATGTGTTTCCAGGACACAGATATAGAAATTTTTACAAAGCAGCGAGAACACGGCAAACTATTCAGGAGAAAACAAAACAAACGACACAAATGATCCAATTCTCAGGGCAGAAAATACAAATCCACAGTAAATACACGGACGAGCCTCAATCTCATTAGTGACAAGGCCAGCTCAAGAGAATCAGGAAGTACCTTCTCCGCCTATCATACGCTCAGACACTTCACTATCTTATTAAGGTGGGTGAAGACGTAAGGCGGTTGGTACTTGGGTACTGTTTGTAGCCTGAAAATCTGTGTCAATTCCCAGGAAGGAATCGCGACTCATCCATGCCAACCACAGTCATTCCGTTCCCTTTGCCAGTGGCAGGTGTGAGCAGGTGTGTGCAGATGTTGTCTGGTGTGTGCAGGTGTGTGCAGGTGTGAGCAGGTGTGTGCAGGTGAGTGCAGGTGTGTGCAGGTGTTGTCTGGTGTGTGCATTTGTTCTCAGGTGTTCGCAGATGTGTGCAGGTGAGTGCAGGTGTGTGCAGGTGTTGTCTGGTTGTGCAGGTGTTTGCAGGTGTGTGCAGGTGTGAGCAGGTGAGTGCATTGACTTGCAACCCCATCCTGGCCAATGGGACCCAAGAAAAGCTGAAGGGCTGTGTCTGCACATCTCACCTAGAACGTCTCCAGCCATCCTGTGGCCACATTCCCAGCTCATTGAGAAGGGCAGACCAGAAAGATGGAAAGAAAGTGCCAGAGTCCCTCAGGATGCTGGGGAGCCACTGAGTTAACTGTCTTTGGAGACGCCCTACCTCCTGATGTCTCATGAACACAAGAAAACAAAGTCCTCATTGTTAAGCCACCTGGGTCTTCCTCTACTTCAACCTGAAGTATCTCAATGGGTAAAGTTATCTCTTCCATATAGAAATACGTGGTCCCCTGTCCAAATAGACCATGTGACCACGCACAAATATTTTATTCTTGAGTGTAACTGTGAAACATTTAGGGCAACTTGGAGGGATTTAATGAAGAGACCAGGGTTCAGTGACACCACTGAATTCCAGGCAGCTGCTAATGACATTAAGATAATCCTTTTTTTTTTTTTTTAAGTTAAGCCTTTATGTACCTATTTGGACAGGAAAAGATCTCCAAGATGCAGTCCTGAGTTTTAAAAATCTGTGAGATAAATGCATGTGGTATGATCCCATTTATGAAAAAGAAAATAGCTCTAAAAAAATGTAAAGATTCACACGCATGCATCTGTACGAAGAAATGATGTCGCAGGCCACATCACGCACATAAGCGTTTACCTCTGGAGATGGGAGATGGACAGGGAGTGCTAGTTAAGACAGATGTTGGCTCTTTTCTGTAAGCATAGAGCTTGTAGCTTTGGCAATAAAAATGGGTGAATTTATGATTTTTGTCATGAAAATGTTCAGAAAATATCCCGCCTGCTCATTATAGAAAAATCTAGCAAATACTGGAAGGCATAGATGTAAGTGTCATTCAAATCTTGCAAGACGGAGGTCTTTCTTCTTCTTCTTCTTTAAATCATGATTTCAGGTCTCTGGGGAACAAAGAGGAGATTCTCCCCAGGCCCGCGATGTTTCTCTCGTGTGCCGCACAATTACTGGAGCAGAGTTCAGTGTTCGTAATCGGAAGCTACTTGTCAGGTACACAATGCCACTTTTCCTGGTCTGCATAAGCAAAGCTTTGTGGGAAATGGGTTTAGAGGGTGGGAGAGCTGCATCGTGTGTGTGTATGTGTGTGTGTGTGTGTGTGGGTGTGTGGGTGTGGGTGTGCGTGCACGCGGGGTGGGAGAGGAAGAGGGAGAGATAAGGAGAGCAACAGAGAAAGAGGAGGAGGAGAGAGGGGGAGAGAGACAGCGAGGGAGGGGGGAAGGACTGGAGAAAGATGGATTGGAGGGAGAGAAAAGGAAGGAGGAAGGGGGCAGAGGGGAAGAGAAGGGAGGCAGGTGTGGGGGGTGCACGTGATTCTGGAGACTTCTCCATAGAAACATCCACCGCCTCTGCGTCTCCCAGCAGCGACTCTTCTCTCCCAAAGACTTGGCACCAAATGAATCTGACCTTCCGGAGCGCAGAGGCTCTCGGGATGCTCAACTGGTAATGACAGAGCTGAAGGCACGGACTGTGTCATATCTCCCTTCCAGCTGTCTGCTGGGTTGGGTACCATTAGTCTCAAGGCTCCTGTTGATGGCCTTTCAATCCCTGTTTTCTCTGACAGTGTCATTTCTGCACAACCCCGGAGGGCAAATGCTGTCCCGTCTCTAGGAATGGGACGCTTCCACCTGGACATCATGCCCAACAGCCCTCCAGTTGCTGCCCCCAAGGACGTCCCTTTGGTACGGGGCCTGTGACGCTTCCTGCTTCTTCAGAGTGGGGTTATCCCAGGGAGGCAGCACCCACACTAACTCAGAATGCTGAGTCTGGAGAATGGGTGTAAGGAAGAGAAGAATGGCAGGGGGAAGAAATCCCCCCACCGCGCCAGAAATCACAGAGGAAGCGTCTCTGAGGGTATTGCCTATTTTCTCCCCTCCCGGTGAGAGTTGGAAGGAGAACTTTTCAGACAGGGTCCAGTCGTCGTCTGAGATAAATGGTTGCGAGCAGGGAGATCTGAGGTCTGCTGAATGTGGAGAGATGAGGTGGGAGGGACAGTCCTCGCGATCAGTCTGCTACAGCGGTGGAGAGGGAGGGCTGGGCGGAGAGGAAGCGGGGGCGTCTTTGACAAAGCACCCGACGATCAGGTCCTGCCTGCTCTGGGGGTCAGCATGCGTGCATGGGATCGTTCACTCCTTCAGCAAGCGCTGGGGGCGGCTCTGTGCCAGGGGGTATGGTAACGAGGAATGCAGGGACAGTTAACTCAGGGACTGTTTACAAAGGCGCAAGCAGGGTGGAAGGAAACTGCAGGATCATGCGGTACCCGGGGGGGCTGGCCACTGTAGGAGACTTTGCCACCCTTGAGCCTGAAGGGGCAAAGCAGAGGGGGGAAGCTGTAGAGAGAAACAGGTGACGTCTGGCAGAAAGGGTGGGAAACAAACACGGGGCCTCTCTCTCTCCTGACCTTTGATCTCCTGGTGGTGTGTGCAACCAGAAGCAAGAGAACCATTAATTTATCCTCCTCCTGGGGCACAGAGAGGGAGCAAAGGAGAGGCAAGGGGTGCTGGAGAGGTGAAAGAGTTTTTCCAGCACTTTCTCTGCCCCCCCCCCCCCCCGGCAGCTTACGTTCTCCGTAGGGGCTGGGGATAGACAATAAGGACATTAGATCCAGTGGCTGTGAAGGACAGGGGCCTCCCTAAGGCAAGCAGCGTTAGGAAAAGCCACCCTGGCCAGGGTGTTGGGGCAATGGCCTTGCAGTCTGGATATCAGTCCCCCCAACCCCCGCCAGCCTGTGGTGCCCAGCTGAGGGGCTTGTGTGCGAATCAACCTGCAAAACACCCTATCCCCCCTGACATCGAAGAGTCAAAGTGTCACGACATAGAGAAGAAACCGGAGGAGAGTGACAGAGATTGCACAGCCAGGGCCACGGTGGGAATTTTGTCCATACTTGATTTCTCACTGTTCAAGGATCCTCTGCCGTCCTTTCAGTCCTGTGGTCACAGAACGGGCAGGTGACAGGTGACATACACGGACAGCTTTTCCAGCGCATTAGTCACGGGCACGTTGGTGACAGGATGACAAGCAGGGCCCATCAGGGGCCCTGAGGGAGGTAGCTAGGGGCTGCTCTCCTTGATCCAGCTGGGTGCAGCCCCCTGCAAACCTTGCAGGCAGGCAGAAGCCAGGGCGGGTCCCTTGCAAAGTCAGTCCCTGGTGGGAGCCACCTGGAGCGCCCAAGGGACCACACAGCTCTCTTCTCCCGGCCCCGCCCCGGCTCCCTGAACTCTAATGAGCTATTTGTCTCTCCGTCCTGATCTGCTGTCAGCAGGGCTGACACCACTCCGAGGATAATTTCTCCTCAAGCTGTCTTACATCACAGTCCACATAGGGACAAAAAATGATGCAGATTTGCCAGGTCCAGGTGGTCACCACCCAGCTGGCTTGACCAGTGGTAAAGCTGCTGGGAAGGATGAGGCCCCACCCGTCTCCCCGTCTTTATTAAAGATGGGGATGCTGACCCCCCTCACGAAGCGTCTCTCGTTTTGCAGCCCCGAGCTTGACACCTTTCCCCCATCAGCCTCCTTGCCTGCGCCACATCTTAGCTCTGCTTCTCTGAAGCAACCAGGTGCAGATGTCACAGAGAGACCCCGACCCCCTGGACACTCCAAGTCTTTTCATCCGTCCGTGAAACACTCTCCCACCTCATGAATGTGCCCTCTTGAACGTCTCCTGTGTTCTCTAGGCTGTTTTATTCAGGGGTCCGGGGCTGGCAGACAGGCAAATGTGTTTACCCAGCTCAAGTTTGAAAAGATGTAGGGGTCTCCTGGAATCCGATGGTGAAAGCTTCCTTCATCTCCTCTCCTCTTCAAAAGGACCTGGCTGCTCAGACCTGCTGTTTCCTGCCCACCTGCTTCTTCATCCTCTCTCTCTCTCTCTCTCTCTCTCTCTCTCCTGGGTCTTTCTATTCACTTGCAGGACCCATTGTGGCTGCACCAATGTGGTGGTCACCCTGGAGTTCACTGGGCCCTCATCTCCATACTCTCGGGGACCCAAATCCACATTCCCAGATAAGGAAATCGGATTGGTGCAGCTTGGATCAGGATTCCCTTGAGGTCCAATCATCTATGACCTGGAGGGTGGAATTATGTGGTCTGTAGAGCTTCTCAGAACTTCTGGAAACTTCCAGGACAGAAGTGGGAAAAACGGAAGCAGGTTTAAATCTCTACTCATCCAGCCCATTCCAGACCTGTGGGCTTTGGCAAGTGATTTCTTTAAGCCTCGCGGTCTTCATCTGGTGCGTGGGTACAGTCACATTTCCCTCGGGGTACTTTTAGGCTGCGCTGAATGAGCAGGTGTCCATGGGATCAGTGTGTGTGCTACGTGGTAAACGCCCCTCACACTAACTGAGCAGCACGTGTTACCTTGTCCCAGTCCCCGTTCAGCTGGTGGGGGACACCTGTGCCCGGTGACATGGTACCACCTCGTTTGAACAATCGCCTCTCCTCTCTGCTTAGGACATTTTCCAAGAGCCTTCACGCAGGCGCAGCCCACATGCTGGGGGGAAGTGAACACCCCACCTGTCTGGGGGGGAGCAGGTGCATTCAGACTCCAGCCTCCCATGCGGAGGTTTGCCTGCAGCCGTGACAGGTGCGCCTGTTCTTGTTTCTCCTCCTCTTCTGGCTCTTTCTCCTCACTCCCTTATTCCTGTTGCATCTCCAGCTGCCTCACCTCTCTGGGAGCAGAGGGGAGAGATGCAGCTCTGTATCCACGTCTGGGGTGTCAGGATGGCTGGGGGTGAGATAGTCACAGCTCAGCCGCCTGGGATTTCTGAGAAGCATGCATATGATCCGATCACTGTTCCTCCAAGGTCTCTCTCCCTGTAGTCAGGATCAAGGTCAAAATTCAAAGCAAACCTCGAAGTCTTGGTGATTGAGCCTGGTTTACATCTCCATCCTCGTTTCCCATTGCTCTGCATCACGCTGTCTGCTCCCTCGTTCTTCCCCACATTATTGAGCAGCTGCTATGGGCCAGGTAGGGACCTGCTTGAGCTTCTCTTATGCCTCCTTGCTGGGGGTCTTCACGCATACCATTCCCCCTGCTGGGAATGCTTATTCCCTTCACTGCTCCACCTGTTAAGTGCATCTGAGTCCTCTGCATCCTGTTCTCCTCCCCCGTCATGCTGGTGAGGCTCACTGGGATGTCCACAGAAGACAGAAATCGTCCCCACCTACTTCCTTTGTACCAGCAGTGACACTGTTGGGCAGCAGTGGGACAACTGGCGATGTCTGTTGACATGGGGACTGGAAGACGGATCTCTGCCTCATGGTGAAACACTACGGACTGGTATCAGGCTCATTCAGAGCCTTAAACGACATTTTAATTGCTGAACAGTGACGAGGGAAGAGGAACTGAAGCTCGAGTTCCTGAAAATTGGCTGAGGGAGAAGAGAGGTGTGAATTTGCCTGGATGAGGGTCAAGTAGCCCCCACCCCTGTGTCTATCTCTCTTACTAATGATGGAGACGGGAAGATCATGAGAAGTCCTGGCCACAGAGGGTCAGCCTACTCTGTGTTTCTTCTGACTCCAGAAAACAAGGCTCTAGGGGCTGGAGAGGTGGCTCAGTGGCTACAGTGCTTGCCTGGCATGCGTGAGGGCACAGGTTCAAACCCCAGCACCACGTACAAAACAAAGCGTCAGAGCAACGAAAGCCACATGAAAACTAAATAAAATTCTCTTTAAAAAATAAGATAAGGTTCTTCCTCAAAGCTTCTCTGGTTAGTGGGGGTACCTCCTCTTGTCACCTGCTTTAACTTCCCACAGAGGGTCTGAAGTTTTGAGATGAGAAACCCTCCCCATGGTCTCAGAGTGCTGTTTCGCAGGCCTGGTTTGGAGTCCAGGCTTTGCAGCTCACCAGCCAGGTGACCTTGAGTGAGTGATGTCCCCTCTCTGAGCTCCAGCCTGTCTCTAGAGTGGGGTGGTAATAGCAGGACTGCAGCAACACTGAAAAATCATCTCACCACCCGAGGTGCCAGACCCCATGTCCTCTGGGAGAATTCCAGCACCAAATCTGAGACTGATGGAGAGAAGACCTAAAATCCCTTCCATGCTTGAGATTTTGTGGCCTCGAATTCTTTTTATACTGTCTTGATATGAGTTTCTCAACCAGCAAATGATGGTAAATATTTAATCACCTGCTCTCCGGAGGAGGAAAAAGGCCCTGATTGATAGTGATTGCCGATTCCCCTGGTATAAATACTCTCAGCACGGCTGATTTCACTGTGCCAGCTGAATGTTCCAGGACGCAGAGTTGGGAGGAGATGGATGAGGAAAGCTCTTGGGAGCCAGGATGAGCTATCCCTGCGCAGGCCTGGTCCCATACAACCGTGATTGTGCTCTTAAAGTTATAAAATAAAACTAGTATCCAAGGATTAAATGGTAATACTTGAAAATCTGCAAAAACCCTCCTGAGACTCTTGGCCGTCCAGAGAACGAGTGTGTGTGTGTGTGTGTGTGTGTGTGTGTGTGTGTGTGTGATGAAATGAAGGTTTGTGTCCTGCTCCACAATCACGTTCTGTTTATGCGCACTTGGAAGTAGAGACATGGATGTACCCTCTTACAATCATTTTAGGAACTTTGAATTCTCACCTGAGTTTCACCTGCCCTGAGTTCTTAGCTGGAGCTTGGCTTTGTGCACATGCAGGGGTTTAGACACCTGCCTGCGTCACTTGCAAGTCATGGCACAAATTCTGCCCTCCCTCTCCAGGGGCCTTCCTGGGTCACTTCAAGCTGGTTATCACCTTCAAGGTCTAGCGCTCCCGCAAGTCAATCACCATTCGCATTTCTACGCTGGCGAAGTCGGGGCACTACGTGGCGATGGAATCTTCGTGAGATCCGCTGGCCCATCTCACTCTTGGTAATCTCAAGGAAGCACGGTGGCTAAATAAGGTTTCGCTGAGGTCCCACTGTGTGCCAAGCATCATACGATCGTGCTCGCAGAATCGTGGTGAGGATTAAAGAGGAGGCTAACCCATCTCTGCTACGCCAGGCTTGCTCTCTCTTGAACAGTGTCAGGGGCCTTGTGGGTCCCCAGACAACCCTTGTCAATGACAGTAGGGCTGCCAATGGCTCCAGATGTGAACCCTGGCTGCTTTTCAGCCCTCCCAGGTGCCCAGGCCACAAAACCATTGAGTGTCCTCCACCTGGAAAACGATGCTCTCGTATCATCACTCAAGTTTAATTTTGAGTGGCTTGGAGGACACCCGTGTGGGGGATTTTACACAGGGCTGTTATGTCGGCATATGCATTTCATGACCTGTGGCCATCTGCAACAACAGCTATTGTTAGCTTCCCAGTAAAGGTTTGGCATGAGCTCCTGGTGTGTGTGTGTGTGTGTGTGTGTGTGCGCGCGCACTATTTTTTTTCCTCTTCAATGCTGGAATTGGCCCCTGTCTGGTCCTCCCAAGTCAGGCTGAGCTGAGGGTTTCTAGAACAGGTGGAGACTGCTGGATAAAGCTGGTCATTGAATGACCTTGCTCCTGGTATCACACCCGCCAGAATGTGCTGGCTCTGCTGAGCATCGACGGTCACTGCCACCTTCCATCTGTGGCGTGCCCACTGTGGGCGGAGGGAGGACGCAGCTCTTGGGTCTGGCGCTCTGCCTCTGTCCAGCAGGCCCACTGCCTGCCCTTCTCACCAACCTGCACCAGGCTTGGCCTGCGCGTAGGGCATTGTCTGTAATGTCATCTAGGCTTGTGCCTTGAGGGCTTTGGCAAACGAAATCAATTTCAGCAATGCGCGCACCACTTATCAGAGGGACGCAAATGTCAGCTGTGTCCTGGGAGGTGGGCACCATGTTCATTAAGAGCAAGAACAGACCTGGGTTCCAGCTCCATCTCCAATGACTTTTAACGCCATGACCAGTTACCGAATCTTTCCGGGCCTCCCTTTGTACATCTGTAAAATGGCCCGATACTCATTCAAAGGGGTGTTGGGAGATGGATGGAGGTAAAAAGGGGTGTTGGGAGATGAATGGAGGTAAAAGGGGGTGTTGGGAGATGAATAGAGATAAAAAGGGGTTTTGGAAGATGAATGAAGGTAGAAAGGGGTGTTGGAAGATGCATGGAGATAAAAAGGGGTGTTGGGAGATGCATGGAGGAACTTCGCACAGTGCTGGCACGAAGCAACCGCTTGGTTAGCTCTTTGGCAAAGCATTTAAAAGCCTGTGCTCACACAGTAGTTACATTTAGCGTAGGAGAAAAATGTGTAGAGATAAAACGGAAAGACTCTGGAACCAAATTACCCTGGGTTGGATTCCAAGTTTCCCCATTTACTAGTTGGGAGTAAAGGCAGAGAAATACAGGAACCCTGCTAAATAGTTAACAGCACCTTCTCCTAGGGTGAGAATGGGTTTAGGATGATGGCCAATGGTGCTTTCAGTTCTTAATATTGTCATCTTATTATGAGGTCAATGTATTTACGTAAATGTATTTATGTTTTTACTGTTGCACGTAGGCATTAAGAATAAAAAGAAAAGTTTGATTGTTCAACAAATAAATTTCTGAATAAAAAAGAACTAGTGATTTGAGTTTCCCAGGGTTTTTTTCTTTTTGGTGTGTGTGTGTGTGTGTGCGGGAACTGATGCGACAAGGCTTATTGGCAGCTGGGAGGTCCTGCGTTGGCTTCTCCATCTCTTGAAGCTCAGGTTGGAATGGGGAGGGTGTGGTCTCTGCTCCCCGTGATCTGGCAGGAGCCAGCTCAGAGCATGGAGGCCGTTCTCCAGCCCCATGTCCCTGCATTCAGAACACCCCCAATCTTCTGACACTGGAAAGTGAGCCCACCCCCCAAAGCTGAGACTGTTCCTGTTAGGGGCCCCACTGTTGGAAACGCAAGGGAGGACCGGGAGTGGACCACGTGAAGCCAGCAGACACAAGTTACTTCTGCTCGCTTACGTCAGCCTCCTGAGTCACTCCAGGGCCAAGACGATCTCCTTTGTCACAGTAGCGTCACATCACCAGAGCACAGGCTGTGGAGTGAAGGGATGTGGTCAGGTGACCATGTGCTGCCGCATTGGGGCGTGGGGCGCGGAGACCCTGGACAGCCCCAGCCAGTAGCTAAGCAGTGGGCGCTGATCAGGGCCAGTTCCGCCCAACGTGACATTCCCAACCGGGCACTGCTCATTTTCTCAGAGCTGCACTGTATTCTGAGCGTCCTTCTTGCCCTGTGTGCTTTCTCAGGGCTCAGACCCGCATGGAGGCCGGAAGGCTTTCCCTGCTCAACCTCCCCAGCTAGCACCAGGGCGATCCCTCCCAAATCCCTTGTCCTTCAAACTCCTCCAGCGTCCCAGCTACCTGTGTGCTCTGGCTGCAGCGAGCCAGCTTCCTCATTCTGGTCAACTGGATAATAACTGAAACACGCCCGCAGCTTTTCCTGCAGAGGTGGGACAGGAAGGATTGGGATGGCTAAGGAAGAGGCCTCCTGGTGTCAGGCAGCTTGGCAAACCCCAGCCTGCTCCAACCTGGCTGGGGGGGTCCCTGGAGGTGGCCACGTTTTCTTTGTTGTTAATGAAACACAGAGAGGATCAGGACTGGGGTGCAGGACTGCTTCCCTCTGTCACAGTTCCCGGTATAATGTGACCTTTCCTTCTGATTACTGCTCTGCTCTTCACCAAAGAAGAGGAATTATTTTAAGGAGACAGTCAGCTAGTTAATTAGGTGGCTCTGCATTTGTCAGACTTTACACTTAGAGCTCGGAGGAGCGGGGGTCTTCTCAGGAAGGAGCCCTGGGCTCCATTCATTTTGCAAACTGGCTCCAGGGCGCTCTGGCTAGGGGAGCCCACAGTGCACCCCGGTGCGCCAGGAGCCTATGAAACTTTAATGATGCGTGAGCGGCTTCCCCCACCCCGCAGCTCTGTTTCTGTCCATTCCATGGAAAACTGTCTTCGTCCTGGGCAGGCGGCTGTTCAGATCCAGCAAGGACGCTGGCCCCCCACTCCCCGGTCCCACACCCCGTTATTCCGAGGGACCAAGTCAAACGCAGATCTCAGAGTGCTGTCCATGGAGTGATCACGACCGGGACACCTCTGATTTGTACCAGCACATTCTGTGAGGGGTCAGGAGTGACTTGAGGGACATCACCTGGGAAAGACAGCCACAAGTCCAGAGGGGACAAAGCAGTGGCAGGCTGGCTTCTGGGAGCCGTCACATGAGAGCCACTGCAGGGGTTTGCTTCCCCACTCTTTGGTGACCAACAGCCTGAAATCAGCCACAGTAATTTCTATTCATAGCGTAGAAATTGAGGAACACTACAAATTCGGTGGGGGATTTCTTTTTTTTGCATGTTTTCCCCAGAATAATGGTTCTTAAACGTTACTCAGCATATCACTGAGTCTTTTAAAACTTTCATCCAGATGTGGCAGGGTCCCAAGAGACAATGTCCCTAAACCGCATCGCCCCTCTACAGCTTTCTCATCACGCCCTCCCTGCCCAGATTTGACTCTTTCTTTATCTTTCGTTATTTTTATAATGCACTCCTTCTGAAGCTGGGCCAGCTAGTGAACCTCTCTGGACCTCAGTTTTGTCATCTGTGAAATGGGGATGGTAATCGGACCTTGTTTCTTGGTGGCTGGCACGGAGCGATGATGACGAAAGTATATTTCACATTTAGCCTACTTAATCCTCACACTAAACCAGTAACGCATGTGTAATTACCCACATGGAGAAGGGGAGACTTTGTGATTTTAAGCTGCTGGATGAAAGCGTCACAGCCAGAAAGTGGTAGAGCCAGGATTCGAACCCACAGCTTTTGCAATTCCAAAGCCGGTGGGTCTAACTGCTGCACTGAACTGCCCGGTAAGTCAGCTGCCTACCGTTCTTCCTTGGGCAGATGCTGGTGCTCTGTCAGGAGCCAGAGGAAAGGTGACGTTCCCGTTTCCTTCAAAGAAACCCTTCCTGCTCAAAGACAGAGTGAGGAAGGAGTTGGTGGAAGTTCACTTGGAACTCTGAGTTCGTTATCTACGTAATTGAAGACTGTCAGGATGAAGAATGAAATGTGGAAAAGGTGAGTCAATCAGCCACGTGTTCAGACTCTGCTGCGACGGTTAGGAAAGAGGCACATCCCGTTTGCTTTACTTTTTATTATTTTTTTAAGAAAGGAGAGAGAGAGAGAGAGAGAGAGAGAGAGAATCAACTTTAGTTTTTCATTGTGGCTTTCGTTGCTCTGACACTTTGTTGTGTACGTGGTGCTGGGGTTCAAACTCAGGTCCTCATGTACGCCAGGCAAGCGCCGTAACCACCGAGCCGCCGCTCCAGCCCCTTATTTTTAATTTTTTTAAATGAGACACAGCTCATGGAAATGAAGGTTGAAAGACCTGACAAAGTTCGCACAGATTTTCTGGTGGGAGAGCTGGAGTGTAAACTTATCACTGCCCTTTGGCTGAAACTGCTCAATAGTCCAGCAGGCACAGAATTCCGCATGAACAGGCATGAGGAGCTGCAGACAAGGGCACTGAGGCTCAGAGAGGTTAAGGGGTTTGCTCAGGCTCACACAGCTTGAAGTGGGATGTAGCCGGTCAATCAGCCATAAGTGCTTCCTCATAAGAATAGCAAGGTGCTAAGCTTGTGATGAGTGGAAGGGAATTGGAGGGGTACTCTGAGTTCCCCATTCAGCTTCAGGGAGCTAAAGTTGCTCCAGGGGTATCGAGGTCCGCCACCTTGCCTGCATTCCGATTGTGAAGAGGACAGAGCCCTCTCAGCAGCTTGAGGGTGACATTTCTCCTCCACCTGATTCCATGTTTTCCAAAATTCGTCCTCTCGCGCAGTCTTCACAATCTACCGTGGGACTCATGCACCTCTTTTATTATTAATTTTT